>JBBPBX010057194.1:7947-22510 GCA_038048925.1 Garcialebias charrua | reverse complement strand
TGCTGCCATTGTCAGCCTTTTTTCTGTTTGAACAATTAAAGTATTTATTTTTGTACTTTGCCTCCTGAGTCCTGTCTGCAAATGGGTTCTTTCCACGGTCCCTGAGTCAGGACCCTAACAGTACGAACCGACCAGTTTCTGAGCCCAGCAGACAGGTTCTCCTGAGTTTTTTTGTTTTTGTTTTTTGCTTACCTGTTTTTTGAGTTTTCTTCAAGATGAGGAGAACCACCATCCGATGTGGTACCTATTGGACTAAACCCGTCCTGGACCTGACGGAGTACAGCCAGGCGGTGGAGGTTCTGCCTTCACCTCTCCTGCTGCAGGAGGAGAGAAGAAGGACTAAAGGTAGCCACACAACACCCAGGTCCAGTTTTTCCTCAGCCCCCGTGCCGACTTACTCCGGGTGGACGTCGGGTGAGGACGCAGAGTCAGAGGACGAACTCTGGCTTGCCCCCGTGGTCCACTCACAACGTCGCCGTAAGAGAGGAAAACGGAAGACCCGGAGAGGGTCCACCACACCTTCGGTCCATGCAGTTGGTCCTGCTCAGTCCGGCGAGACTGAGTCCCCTGTGCCCAGCTCCAATGTCGCTGTGGGGGCGGTCCCCGTTGCCTTAACTCCCAGGATTCCGGTGAGGACGGAGCTCGATGCCACACCTCCGGCACGTCCAGCTGTTCATGCTCAGTCCGACGAGACTGGGTCACACACGCTCCAGCTCCAAACCAACGACTACACATATCAATAAATCAAACGTTGCTTAATTTCATCATCTCTGCTCAAAATAATCCAGACTACTCTAAATTTTTATTTTTCCCTCGCAGAAGAGTTCTTGTAATCTCAACCTGGTCTGACTAAACTCCCTGAGTACCAACAAATTTTGATTTTCATAAGGACTATGAGGACAAGCACCACGGTACAAGTTCCAGACCCAGTACCTGCAGCAGGAGACCCAGTACCTGCAGCAGGAGACCCAGTACCTGCAGCAGGAGACCCAGTACCTGCAGCAGGAGACCCAGTACCTGCAGCAGGAGACCCAGTACCTGCAGCAGGAGACCCAGAACCTGCAGCAGGAGACCCAGAACCTGCAGCAGGAGACCCAGAACCTGCAGCAGGAGACCCAGAACCTGCAGCAGGAGACCCAGAACCTGCAGCAGGAGACCCAGAACCTGCAGCAGGAGACCCAGAACCTGCAGCAGGAGACCCAGAACCTGCAGCAGGAGGTCCAGAACCTGCAGCAGGAGGTACAGAACCTGCAGCAGGAGGTCCAGAACCTGCAGCAGGAGGTCCAGAACCTGCAGCAGGAGGTGCAGGAGGTCCAGAACCTACAGCAGGAGGTCCAGAACCTCCAGTGTCTTTGGAAGGTGCCTCCCAGGAAGGAGTCCCTCCTGTCTCCAGTGCCGCGAGGGTCTTGGAGGACCTTCCTCAAGTCTCCTGTGCCGAGGGGGTCCTGGAGGACCTTCCTCAAGTCTCCTGTGCCGAGGGGGTCCTGGAGGACCTTCCTCAAGTCTCCTGTGCCGAGGGGGTCCTGGAGGACCTTCCTCAAGTCTCCTGTGCCGAGGGGGTCCTGGAGGACCTTCCTCAAGTCTCCTGTGCCGAGGGGGTCCTGGAGGACCTTCCTCACGTCTCCTGTGCCGAGGGGGTCCTGGAGGACCTTCCTCACGTCTTCTGCTGTCCTGAGGTCTGGCCTTCGACGTCTGCGGCTCCTGAGGTCTGGCCTTCGACGTCTGCGGCTCCTGAGGTCTGGCCTTCGACGTCTGCGGCTCCTGAGGTCTGGCCTTCGACGTCTGCGGCTCCTGAGGTCTGGCCTTCGACGTCTGCGGCTCCTGAGGTCTGGCCTTCGACGTCTGCGGCTCCTGAGGTCTGGCCTTCGACGTCTGCGGCTCCTGAGGTCTGGCCTTCGACGTCTGCGGCTCCTGAGGTCTGGCCTTCGACGTCTGCGGCTCCTGAGGTCTGGCCTTCGACGTCTGCGGCTCCTGAGGTCTGGCCTTCGACGTCTGCGGCTCCTGAGGTCTGGCCTTCGACGTCTGCGGCTCCTGAGGTCTGGCCTTCGACGTCTGCGGCTCCTGAGGTCTGGCCTTCGACGTCTGCGGCTCCTGAGGTCTGGCCTTCGACGTCTGCGGCTCCTGAGGTCTGGCCTTCGTCGTCTGCGGCTCCTGAGGTCTGGCCTTCGTCGTCTGCGGCTCCTGAGGTCTGGCCTTCGTCGTCTGCGGCTCCTGAGGTCTGGCCTTCGTCGTCTGCGGCTCCTGAGGTCTGGCCTTCGTCGTCTGCGGCTCCTGTGGCCTCGCCTTCGTCGTCTGCGGCTCCTGTGGCCTCGCCTTCGTCGTCTGCGGCTCCTGTGGCCTCGCCTTTGTCGTCTGCGGCTCCTGTGGCCTCGCCTTCGTCGTTTGCGGCTCCTAGGGTTTCATCTTTGCCGTTTACATTTCCTCTGGTCCCCATGTTGTCTGCTGTGGTCTCCAAGGCTCCTCGTGCTGGACGGCCTCCTGGACGTCCGCCTGGACTGGCTTCGTGTGATGTACGGCCTCCCGGTCGACCGCCTGACCTGGCTCCTGACGATGGACGGCCTCCCGATCGACCGTCTAACCTGGCTCCTGGAGATGGACGGCCTCCCGGTCAACCGCCTGACCTGGCTCCTGGCGATGGACGGCCTCCCGGTCGACCGCCTGACCGGCTTCTGCTTGATGGACGGCCTCCCGGTCAGCCGCCCGCCCGGCCACTCTTCTGTTTTTTGAACGTTGCCCAGGTCTTGCCCTGTCGGGTTTTGTTTAGTTTGTTCTGGCCCTCCGTCCTTGTGTTTTCCCCCATCCTCCCGCCCGTTCTGTGTTTTTTGTGTGTTTGTGCTTTGAGGGACGTCAGGTGACGTCCCTTGAGGGGGAGGTTCTGTCATGGTCTGTCTTCTGTTGTCTGGTGTTTCTGTGTTCTGTCTGTTTGTGTTTCTTTTAGTCTTCTCTTGAGTTTAATTTAGTTATTTGTCTCCTCTCAGTTGTCTAGTGTCTTTGTCTTGCCCTGCTAAGCTTTCTGTTTTTGTTTCTGTGTTCTGTTTGTTTAGTCAGCTCTTTGTTCCCACTGTGAGGTTGGTTCCCTCTCCTGGACTTTCCATGTGTTTTCTTTTCAACCAACCCTGCTCCATTTTAGTTATTTCAGATTAAGTTTATTTCCCTGTCCTGCTCCAGATTAGTTAATTCCTTTTTAGTTTAATTCCTTGTTCGGTCCCAGTTTAATTATTCATGTTACATGTTTTCGTTAGTTCCCCTGCCCTGGTCTGTTATTTATTACTTCCCCAAGTGTTCACTCTGGTCCTTCCTGGTGTTATGCTCCAATTAGTCTGATTGGCAGGGCTTTTGACTTGGAACCCGAAGGACGCGGGTTCGCCTCCCGGCCACTACACACCTTGGGGTGTCTATGAGTGCACATCTAATTCTCCAGCTCCCCGGGCGCTTTCTATGGCTGCTCACTGCACCACCTGGTAGGTGGTTGGGTTAAATGCAGAGACGAATTTTGTCTGTGTATGGGAAACATACGCAGATGACAGGAAAGACGACATTATTATTATTATTATTATTATTATTATTTTCACCTTTGTCCCAAGCCCTGCCTGTGTGTATTTAAGTTCCTCTGTGAATCCTGTCTTTGTCGGTTCGTCATCGTTTTGGGTTCATCCTAGTCCTGTTCCCTGAGTTATGTAAGTTTATGCTACCATTGTCAGCCTTTTTCTGTTTACAATTAAAGTATTTATTTTTGTACTTTGCCTCCTGAGTCCTGTCTGCAAATGGGTTCTTTCCACGGTCCCTGAGTCAGGACCCTAACAGTACGAACCGACCAGTTTCTGAGCCCAGCAGACAGGTTCTCCTGAGTTTTTTTGTTTTTGTTTTTTGCTTACCTGTTTTTTGAGTTTTCTTCAAGATGAGGAGAACCACCATCCGATGTGGTACCTATTGGACTAAACCCGTCCTGGACCTGACGGAGTACAGCCAGGCGGTGGAGGTTCTGCCTTCACCTCTCCTGCTGCAGGAGGAGAGAAGAAGGACTAAAGGTAGCCACACAACACCCAGGTCCAGTTTTTCCTCAGCTCCCGTGCCGACTTACTCCGGGTGGACGTCGGGTGAGGACGCAGAGTCAGAGGACGAACTCTGGCTTGCCCCTGTGGTCCACTCACAACGTCGCCGTAAGAGAGGAAAACAGAAGACCCGGAGAGGGTCCAACACACCTTCAGTCCATGCAGTTGGTCCTGCTCAGTCCGGCGAGACTGAGTCCCCTGTTCCCAGCTCCAATGTCGCTATGGGGACGGTCCCCGTTGCCTTAAAGCTGCAGTATGTAGCTTTTTTTATGAACATATTTCTTCACTCTGTCACTACCTCCTGACAGACTGATGTTAGCCAGGTAATCTCTGATTAAAAAAAAAAAAATATTGTCCCCTTGCTTCTCCAGGTGGTAAATAAGCATTTCTAAAAAGAAAAGGTGACCCGCCATTTTCCAGCCAATAAAAACAGAGTTTGTAACCAGCCAATAAAAACAGAGCTTGAATTTGAATCAGCCAATAAAAACAGAGCTTGAATTTGAAATTCAACAGACCACAAGGGGGCAGAGCCACATATGGCTCTGAGGGGGAGGGATCAGAATGCTTTGCCTGTTGAAAATATTTCTAACTGCTGCAGTTCTACAGAAACTGCATACTGAACCTTTAACTCCTAGGATTCCGGTGAGGACGGAGCTCGATGCCACACCTCCGGCACGCCCAGCTGTTCATGCTCAGTCCGACAAGACTGGGTCACACACGCTCCAGCTCTAAACCAACGACTACACATATCAATAAATCAAACGTTGCTTAATTTCATCACCTCTGCTCAAAATAATCCAGACTGCTCTAAATTTTTGCTTTCCCTCGCAGAAGAGTTCTTGTTATCTCAACCTGGTCTGACTCAACTCCCTGAGTACCAACAAATTTTGATTTTCATAAGGACTATGAGGACAAGCACCACGGTACAAGTTCCAGACCCAGTACCTGCAGCAGGAGACCCAGTACCTGCAGCAGGAGACCCAGTACCTGCAGCAGGAGACCCAGTACCTGCAGCAGGAGACCCAGTACCTGCAGCAGGAGACCCAGTACCTGCAGCAGGAGACCCAGTACCTGCAGCAGGAGACCCAGAACCTGCAGCAGGAGACCCAGAACCTGCAGCAACCAGTACCTGCAGCAAGAGACCCAGAACCTGCAGCAGGAGACCAGAACCTGCAGCAGGAGACCCAGAACCTGCAGCAGGAGACCCAGAACCTGCAGCAGGAGGTCCAGAACCTGCAGCAAGAGGTCCAGAACCTGCAGCAGGAGGTCCAGAACCTGCAGCAGGAGGTGCAGGAGGTCCAGAACCTGCAGCAGGAGGTCCAAAACCTCCAGTGTCTTTGGAAGGTGCTTCCCAGGAAGGAGTCCCTCCTGTCTCCAGTGCAGAGAGGGTCTTGGAGGACCTTCCTCAAGTCTCCTGTGCCGAGGGGGTCCTGGAGGACCTTCCTCAAGTCTCCTGTGCCGAGGGGGTCCTGGAGGACCTTCCTCAAGTCTCCTGTGCCGAGGGGGTCCTGGAGGACCTTCCTCAAGTCTCCTGTGCAAAATGTCACATCATGTTGATACTGATCTGTTTATTGTTGCTGCGTTCATCTGTGACTATCTGCGTTCATCTGTGACCATCTGCTCATGTTCGTGCTGCTGTTTATAATGATGTTTTTCTACTACATTAGGGCTTAGTGTATTACTAGCTGATGTCTCTCTTAGTTAATCCTAGATGTTATTATTGTTTTTCTCTTGCATTTGTTGTTGGATGTAACTGGGACCCTGTGTACATAATCTCGTTTTCAACACATGTACTACATGCGGTGCAAATGACAATAAATTCTCTCTGACTCTGACTCTGACTCTCTGTGCCGAGGGGGTCCTGGAGGACCTTCCTCAAGTCTCCTGTGCCGAGGGGGTCCTGGAGGACCTTCCTCACGTCTCCTGTGCCGAGGGGGTCCTGGAGGACCTTCCTCACGTCTTCTGCTGTCCTGAGGTCTGGCCTTCGACGTCTGCGGCTCCTGAGGTCTGGCCTTCGACGTCTGCGGCTCCTGAGGTCTGGCCTTCGACGTCTGCGGCTCCTGAGGTCTGGCCTTCGACGTCTGCGGCTCCTGAGGTCTGGCCTTCGACGTCTGCGGCTCCTGAGGTCTGGCCTTCGACGTCTGCGGCTCCTGAGGTCTGGCCTTCGACGTCTGCGGCTCCTGAGGTCTGGCCTTCGACGTCTGCGGCTCCTGAGGTCTGGCCTTCGACGTCTGCGGCTCCTGAGGTCTGGCCTTCGACGTCTGCGGCTCCTGAGGTCTGGCCTTCGACGTCTGCGGCTCCTGAGGTCTGGCCTTCGACGTCTGCGGCTCCTGAGGTCTGGCCTTCGACGTCTGCGGCTCCTGAGGTCTGGCCTTCGACGTCTGCGGCTCCTGAGGTCTGGCCTTCGTCGTCTGCGGCTCCTGAGGTCTGGCCTTCGTCGTCTGCGGCTCCTGAGGTCTGGCCTTCGTCGTCTGCGGCTCCTGAGGTCTGGCCTTCGTCGTCTGCGGCTCCTGTGGCCTCGCCTTCGTCGTCTGCGGCTCCTGTGGCCTCGCCTTCGTCGTCTGCGGCTCCTGTGGCCTCGCCTTCGTCGTCTGCGGCTCCTGTGGCCTCGCCTTCGTCGTTTGCGGCTCCTAGGGTTTCATCTTTGCCGTTTGCATTTCCTCTGGTCCCCGTGTTGTCTGCTGTGGTCTCCAAGGCTCCTCGTGCTGGACGGCCTCCCGGACGTCCGCCTGGACTGGCTTCGTGTGATGGACGGACTCCCGGTCGACCGCCTGACCTGGCTCCTGGCGATGGACGGCCTCCCGGTCGACCGCCTGACCTGGCTCCTGGCGATGGACGGCCTCCCGGTCGACCGCCTGACCTGGCTCCTGGCGATGGACGGCCTCCCGGTCGACCGCCTGACCGGCTTCTGCTTGATGGACGGCCTCCCGGTCAGCCGCCCGCCCGGCCACTCTTCTGTTTTTGAACGTTGCCCAGGTCTTGCCCTGTCGGTTTTTGTTTAGTTTGTTCTGGCCCTCCGTCCTTGTGTTTTCCCCCATCCTCCCGCCCGTTCTGTGTTTTTTGTGTGTTTGTGCTTTGAGGGACGTCAGGTGACGTCCCTTGAGGGGGAGGTTCTGTCATGGTCTGTCTTCTGTTGTCTGGTGTTTCTGTGTTCTGTCTGTTTGTGTTTCTTTTAGTCTTCTCTTGAGTTTAATTTAGTTCTTTGTCTCCTCTCAGTTGTCTAGTGTCTTTGTCTTGCCCTGCTAAGCTTTCTGTTTTTGTTTCTGTGTTCTGTTTGTTTAGTCAGCTCTTTGTTCCCACTGTGAGGTTGGTTCCCTCTCCTGGACTTTCCATGTGTTTTCTTTTCAACCAACCCTGCTCCATTTTAGTTATTTCAGATTAAGTTTATTTCCCTGTCCTGCTCCAGATTAGTTAATTCCTTTTTAGTTTAATTCCTTGTTCGGTCCCAGTTTAATTATTCATGTTACATGTTTTCGTTAGTTGCCCTGCCCTGGTCTGTTATTTATTACTTCCCCAAGTGTTCACTCTGGTCCTTCCTGGTGTTATGCTCCATTTAGTCTGATTGGCAGGGCTTTTGACTTGGAACCCGAAGGACGCGGGTTCGCCTCCCGGCCACTACATACCTTGGGGTGTCTATGAGTGCACATCTAATTCTCCAGCTCCCCGGGCGCTTTCTATGGCTGCTCACTGCACCACCTGGTAGGTGGTTGGGTTAAATGCAGAGACGAATTTTGTCTGTGTATGGGAAACATACGCAGATGACAGGAAAAGACATTATTATTATTATTATTATTATTATTATTATTATTTTCACCTTTGTCCCAAGCCCTGCCTGTGTGTATTTAAGTTCCTCTGTGAATCCTGTCTTTGTCGGTTCGTCATCGTTTTGGGTTCATCCTAGTCCTGTTCCCTGAGTTATGTAAGTTTATGCTACCATTGTCAGCCTTTTTCTGTTTACTATTAAAGTATTTATTTTTGTACTTTGCCTCCTGAGTCCTGTCTGCAAATGGGTTCTTTCCACGGTCCTTGAGTCAGGACCCTAACAGGGGGTGTCGTTTAAGAGCAGAACTGAGTCAGCACAGTGAGTGCGGTCACACACTGCAGGATCACTGCTTGAGCATGTCGTGTCACCCATTGAGGATAAGGGGACAGTTTCAGCATGAGAATGTGGAGATGGTCCTTTGTGTTGAGCAGATTTTAGATTGGTTGGTGACAGAGAGTTTAGTCTTCTTCGATTAAAGGGAAGAGGAGTCTGATTTAGCCCTGGTGCCATTTCTGTTCTGCACTGAGTGTTTACACATGCTACAGTTTCATCACAACTGCCTTTGTGAACGTGTGATACTGGTGTTGGCCTGCGGGCTTCTGCCGTGCCCCCCGTCCCTTACTGGCATCCGATGAATAGGTGGCCAGGAAGGTGGGTCGTCAGATTCTGTCGGCGCGCACCCCTGGAGCGTGGACGTGTCACGGGTTTGTTTGATTTGTGTATTGCCGGCCCCGTGGTTTACAACGGAGCGGGGGCTGGAGCACGTGACCCCCCTCACCTGTCTCTGTGAGGAGTGACGGGCCTGCTTGCAGGCGCCTCTGGGCCTGTCTGTTGCAGACAGAACCGAGACACCCTGCTGGGGTTTATCGATTAGGTTAACATCCCGTGAGCTGTGAGGGAGGAGGGGATGATGGCCCCCGCCCTTTATATTGGCTGGAAGGACAGAGGGGGCCGTGCTGCTGATGTTACTGTGTTTGTTGTTTTTTTGTTTTTTTTTGTGAGTCAAGAAAACAGAGAGGGTTTGTTTTTTGAGCTTTATTCTTGCTTATGCGTAACAACATATTTGACTTTATGTCACGTACAACAGAAAGAACATGATTTGCAAATGATTTGCAAATTTGCCACTCTTTGCAAATGTCAATGCTAGAACCTTCAGTTTATTTTATAGATATACTTTTTATACTTTTTAGACTACTATGCAAAAACTCAGGACAGTATTACACTTTTATTATTTCATTTTATGCTTATGTTCATTGGGTGTTTGGTGTTTTAGGGGTGTTTGGTGTTTCAGTGTTGGTGTAAATTTTCATACTTTTATACTACTATGAAAAAACTCAGGACAGTGTTACACTTTTACTATTTTATGCTTATGTTTATTAAATGTTTTAGTGTTTAGTGTTTAGATGGTTACTGTTGCACCGAGGGACTGAGAGAAACGCAATTTCAATCCTGTGTATGTCCTGTACATATTGCAGTTCTGACAATAAAGTTGACTTTGACTTTGACTTTGATGATTTGTGTCTAAAACAAAGTCACAAGCTTTTTGTACCGTGCTACAAAGTCTGGACATGAAAAGATCATTTCCCGTACCGTGTGGGCGGGTGATCGTGTAAAGTCAATGAGCGGGCCTGGTTCATCAGGCACGCTTCTGTCTGGTGTCCCGATTCACCGAGGAGGCTCTGTGTCGGACCGCCTGGCGGGGAACCAATTTGTTTTTACTCCAGGCGTGTTCGTTCCGGGGTAGGCCCGGCGGTGGTCTCTGCCGGTGCTCGGCCTCATATGCGGGCCACTTTTGCAGTGGGGCACGTGTGGCTGAGTGGTGTTGAGGCTGCGGGGCTCTGCTCCCANTTTGACCTTTGCTGACACCTTTTTGTCACAAATCACTCCTGAAACTTTTCTCCATCCACTCCATCCTGCCTGGACTCTCTTCTTCACCTCTTTACCACATTCCCCATTTTCCTGGACAGTGGACCCCAAGTACTTGAAGTCCTGCACCTTTGTGACCTCTGCTCCTTGTAGCCTCACTGTTCCACTGGCCTCCCTCTCATTCACACACATGTACTCTGTCTTACTACGGCTGACTTTCATTCCTCTTCTTTCAAGTGCATACCTCCACCTCTCCAAGTTCTCTTCCACCTGTTCCCTGTTCTCACCACAGATCACAATGTCATCTGCAAACATCATAGTCCATGGGGATTCCTGCCTGACCTCATCTGTTAGTCGGTCCATCACCAGAGCAAACAAGAAGGGGCTCAGAGCTTATAAGAAATATTTTATGTTCCACATTGTCAGGAAACAAAACAAAAGGTTGCAACCTATTGTTGTGAAGGTTGGGAGTTTTGGAACATACAGTAATCATATTGGAGAATTTCTGGTAGCTTGACTTAAAAAAAAAATGCAGGTATTTTTTAAATGTTATTTACAAAAAATATTTGATTGTCCATTTGTGACGCAAAAAGGGTCGGTAATAAAATTAGTTTAATTTTTCACACTTCAGTCATCTGGTTCTTGGTCTATTCTACCCGAGGTAGTGAAAGTATTTGTGATTACCTACATTTAATAAATTGGTCACGGGTGGTGGCATAGAGGTTAAAAAGGTGAGCTTGAAGGTGAAGGTGAACTTCAAAAATGTGGGTGGGATAAGTGAAGCAGTCACACCTGTCTCCACCCTCATCTGCCCCACTCTGGGCCCTTGAGCAAGGCTCTTAACTATGGGAACGCCATACTTAACCCACACTGTCTGCTCCCCCAGGAACCCTAGATATCAGCCCTCTGCTCCACACAGAGGGCTGTGGTAACTCAGTGGGCTGTGGTTGTGTCAGGAAGGGCATCCGGTGTAAAAAAAACAATTGCCAAGTCTTCGTGCGAGCAGATCGCTGTGGTGACCCTTGAAGAAGGGAGAAGCCGAAAGAAGAAGAAGGTCACAACATACTTTAAATAAAATAAAAATACTTGTGTGAATAAATCTAAGCCCTGTGTATCCTGATGCTACGGAAGAGCATAGCATTCATCAAAAAAAATAAAAAAAAATTTGACTCATGATCTCATACTTATGAGATCCTGATATCATAATTATGAGATAATATCTCATAATTATGACATCTTATCTCATAAATATGAGATATTATCTCATCTAATATTATCATATTATTATCATATGAGATAATATCTCATAATTATGAGATATTATCTCATAACTAAGACATCTTATCTCATATGAGATAAGATGTCATAATTATGAGATAAGATGTCATAATGATGAGATAATATCTCATAATTATGAGATAAGATGGAATTATGGGATATTATCTCATAATTGTGAGATAATATCTCATAATTACGACATCTTATCTCATAATTATGAGATATTATCTCATATGATAATATGATATCAGATGAGATAATATCTCATAATTATGAGATAATATCTCATAATTATGAGACTTTATCTCATAATTATGACATCTTATCTCATATGAGATGTCATAATTACGAGATAAGATGTCATAATTAGGAGATAATATCTCACAATTATGAGATAAGATGGAATTATGGGATACTACCTCATAATTGTGAGATAATATCTCATAATTATCTTCACCACCAATTATCTTCACCAGCATCTCATAATTATGACATCTTATCTTGTAATTATGAGATATTATCTCATATTATATTATCATATTATCATATGAGATAATATATCTCATAATTATGAGATAAGATGTCATAATTATGAGATATCTCATAATTATGAGACTTTATCTCATATTTATGACAACTTATCTCATATGAGATAAGATGTCATAATTACGAGATAAGGTGTCATAATTATGAGATATCTCACAATTATGAGATAAGATGGAATTATGGGATATTATCTCATAATTGTGAGATCTCATAATTATGAGTCATGGGGTGACTCATAACAGGTGCAAGAATATCTCATAATTATGAGATATTATCCGAGATAATATCTCATAATTATGAGGTATTATCTCATAATTGTGAGATAATATCTCATAATTATGACATCTTATCTCATAATTATGAGATATTATCTCATATGATAATATGATCATATTAGATTAGATAATATCTCATAATTATGAGATAATGTCATAATTTATGAGATATTATCTCACAATTATGAGATAAGATGGAATTATCTCATAATCATGAGATAAGATGTCATAATGTAATATGTCATAATGTAATATCTCATAATTATGAGATCATGAGTCAATTTTATTTTATTTTTTTTGGTGAGTGCAATGCTCTTCTACGGAAGGGTAACCAGAGGCAAGTAGACACCGGTCCGTGCTGCATTCTGCAGCGAGGACCTTCTCACCAGAGGACCAAACTTCACTTTTTTAGATAAAACTCTGCGTTGTTTTGAATTGCGCATGCGCAGTTTGCTTCATGTTTGGACTGAACGACGCATGCGCGGAAAAGATTAACTTCCTGTCAAGATGGCGCTGAGCAGAGGGCTAGCGGGTGTGTGGAGGACATGCAGCGGGCACCCTCTCCTCCTCTGTGGCTCTGTCCGGGCACAGGGCTCTGTTAGCGGGCAGCTGCTGCCTCACACCTCGCTGACCACTCCTCCGTGGGCGAAGGAGATTATCCCCGTGTCCCCGGAGGAGGAGCGGTGCCGCCACGCCGCGGTGGTGAGCTCCGTGCAGCGGCGGCTCCAGGAGCAGGACCTGGGCCGGGTGTTCGCGGTGGTGCACTTCGCGAGCCGCCAGTGGAAAGTCACCGACGAGGACTTGATCCTGATCGAGAACCACATCGATGCAGAGTGCGGGGAGCGGATCCGCATGGAGAAGGTGCTGCTGGTCGGGGCGCAGGACTTCACCCTGGTGGGGAGGCCTCTGCTGGCCAGGGAGCTGGTCCGGGTCGAGGCCACCGTCATCGAGAAGACCGAGTCGTGGCCAAAAGTTCACATGAGGTTCTGGAGAAGACATCGGTACCGGTGCAAGAAGATCATCATTCAGCCGCAGACCGTGTTGAGGATCAACTCCATCCAGCTGTCCCCCACACTCTGCTGATGGACTGGATCTGAAGGACTGGACCTGGAGGACTGGACCTGGAGGACTGGACCTGGAGGACTGGACCTGAAGGACTGGACCTGAAGGACTGGACCTGAAGGACTGGATCTGTTGGTGGATCTGGATCAGAGCAGACCTCCATCTCCTGCTGTAAATAAACTCTCATGCAGAGCACGAGTCAGTTTTTATTAAACATGAAGACTGCCTCAGGACTACAGTCTAAACATCTGGAGTTCTATCATGTCAGATGTTTCTGCCCATGTCTGTGTGGATCTCATGAAACAGCTGGTTTTAATAAAAGTCTAAAGTTTTCTTTGGGTTTACATCTACAGCTGGAGTCAACCTGATTCAAGATGGCCGCCACGACTTCTTAACCTTACCTCACATATAAATGGCTGTCAGTCAGTCAGAGTTGGGTATGAGCTAAAGTTTGGTGTGGTTGGGTATGACTATGAGCTAAAGTTTGGTGTGGTTGGGTATGACTATGAGCTAAAGTTTGATGTGGTTGGGTATGACTATGAGCTAAAGTTTGGTGTGGGCGCAGCTGAAATGGATCCATCACGCTTCACTAAGAGCTCAACGTTTCATAAAATGATGCAAAATGTTATTTTCAAGGTTTAAATGTCTTGAACTCATTTCTTAACATGTTTAATTCAAACTGGCATGAAAGGCTGCAGCTGATGTGAAGGTGATGCTATTGTTTGTGTCAGGATTAATAAAAATTGACTATGAGGACAGAATGCGCAGAATTTTTTTTGTCAAAATTGTCATTGATTTACCGTAGTTTCCAGACTATAAGGTGCACTTAAAATCTTTAATCTTCCCAAATCGACAGTGAGCTTTATAATCCGGTGCACGCTGTTACTTGAGCCAATTTTATGTACACAGTGCTCAACAATCTGTCAAAATTAACTCTTAATGCACCCTATAGTCTGAAAAACATGGTATGTTAATTCTGGACGGGGGAAAAATAAAAATCACACGATAGACCAAAGATGCAAAACATAGTTTTTATTTCAAAAGCTGATTGAACCATCTAGAAGAACAAAACCAACTCCCAGGATTTGTGTGAAGGCACTGTTGAACATTTCTGCTCAGCGGGAACTGGACTGGACGTGCTTTAGAAGCAGCAGGTGGTCCAACAGTGTGAACAGGTTCTGTAAACATGGCACAGGGCAGAGAACTGCCCCTAAAACAACCAGCTCACAGAAAACTAAAGTTCTGTAACATCAAACACGTGCTAGTCCAGTTTAGAGTTGGAGCCACACAAATCTAGGTGCAGACGTTAAGACAGGTGGTGTCGTTCATTCACAGGCTGAGGCCTCGTTACTAATCACAGCTTTTTCAGATTCACAAACATAAAACAATCAAAGTTAGGCTGCTCTAAAGACAAACTTTTCCCAAAACCAACACCTGCAGGTTGAATAAACCAACTTTTTCCTTACAGTGAGCTCCAACATCGTCTTTCAGATGCCCCGTGGTTCTAACCGGAGTTGACTTTGAAAATACTGAGAAGAAACTTTACCTCCTTCAAACAGCGGCTGAAGAGGAGGAACTGTAAGCAACCATGAGTGGGCAGCGCCGGGACAAACCTGGTGGTGGAGGCAGCGCTGAAGACGAGCCACCGTGGAGCTAACAGACCACACAGCTGACGTGTGACGTCCAACCTGTCGCTTCTGGTTGGCATGTGTGAATTTCCA
>JBBPBX010057193.1:8793-22512 GCA_038048925.1 Garcialebias charrua | reverse complement strand
TTCAATAAGATTTACCTGACTAAATAAAGGTTGAATGAATGAAAAAAAAAACTAGGGGGCCACGCGAATGAACTGATCTCAAGTTTGCTGGTTTACATCATGCCCTTTCAAACTATATGCTGTCTGTTAGCAAATATCTCATGAACCACAGGACCAATTTTAACGAAACTTTCAGAAAGTATTTACTGGTTGTACGTCTACAACTTATTATTTTTTTGATGAGATCCTTGCTCTGTTTTTTGTTTTGTTTTGTCTGAGCAGCTTTTGAACCTTTTACAGAGAAATCAGAGCAATGTTGACTTGGTTTTTTTCCACCCTGTAGTTGGAGGCTCTAAAACAAACAAAACATGTTTTCCACTTGAGGAAAAACCTGGAATTCCACCTGCCTAGACTGATGAAATCAGCATTTGAGATTTAGACAATTTAATCTGTAGGGAAAAAGTAAAACTCAAAGGATGATACAAGCAGTCTGTGACACCGTTTTTAAGAGGACGATCACTTGATAGATTTAATCCACTCCTCCTCAGGCGTGGGTGCTGATATCCTGTAAACAACAGGGCCGTGCAGAGACCACTAAAGGGGCAGGTGCTCAAAAAAAAAAAAGTGGACAAATCTAACTGCATTTTAGGACAGAATATTAACAAAGTCACATAGCTTTCAGAGTTTAATAAACAATGATAAATTACAAAATTGTGAGATATACAATCAATGCTAAGGAAAATCTACAACATACAACAGTGAGATGTTACCACCAATATTTGTAAAATATTTTATTAGTAATTTCTTTCTGCAGGTCTACTTTGTTATAGGAAAGTATTGCAATCTTCAAACCTGCGATTTAGCAAGATATGTAAATCAGAGATACACCACCAGACATATTTTGTCTTTACAGAATTACACTTAAAAATATAAACAAGGGCACAATGCAACTTTTTAGTGTACTGTAATCTATAAAAAAAAGAGCTGCCTGGTTTGCTACACTTGCAGTGGAGATGAATATGGTCCATTCAGAAAAGCAGAGCTGCATCAAACTTTAATGTGGAACTGCAGAAGAAGAAAAAAACAAAAGCAAAAATTGAATTGTTAATGAATGTCACCTTGAGAAAAGCCTACTGAGACTAACTGACCAACAAAATTTATACCTACCATATATCTCTATTTGTGTCTTAGTGTATTTTGTAAGTACCTTATACATTTTCTTCAATCTTTCCTCTTTTTTTCTTGTCAGTTGCTCTTCTCTTTTTTCCTCATTGTCTCATCTTCTCTGTGTTGAGTGGAGGCCAATGTCTCTTATTTATTTTGGTCTCTTGCCTTTCTTTTTTCCCCATTCTCACATGATTCTCACATGACGTCGTGGGCAGAGCCTAAAATCGCAACAAAGATTTCTGATGTATGCAAATAAAAGTTTATGTTTTGCAAATAACTTTTTAAGTTCACGAGAGGAAAATTAGTTATTTAATTTTAAAAAAAGTGTTTTAACAAAAGTTTTTCGTTAAAAAAAAAAGAAATCAATACACTTCCAAAAGTTTTGATTATAATTTTATTTTACTTAGCTGTTAGGTTTTTTTTTATTGAATAATTGTGAAACAAATTTAACTCCATACTCTGCAAACCAGACCCTAAACTTACTTAAAGTCTGGATAGAATTTTTTTACCCCCTTCATTTGTACATTTTTATTGGACAGGAGCAACTTGATTGGTTATTACATTTATTATATCTATTATGGTAGTTCAGGGTGAGTTATTTTTAATTCTAAATGAATATCCTTGTTGGACTTTTATTTAAGTGCTATTCTCCTTCAAGATACATTTACCTAACGCTAGAATAAATACAATGTACATTATGCAGCAAAATAAATTAGAAGATCGGACATATATCCATTATGGAGAGATTATTGGTTTTAGACGGGCAATGTGCTCCCTATTGCATAAGCAATACTGAAGAATGACTGCTATCATTAACGATACAGGGAAGCTTTTTAGTTATCTTGCTTTGCTAGCAAAGTTGTTAGCTAGCAGCTAGCTAATAGCACAAAAACAATACGTTTTCCGTCATCTGACAAGTAGCAAGTCTACTCTACTTTATTCACCAAAACCTTTTTTTTTTTAATCCACCAAAAACTGTTCTGTAATCTGTAACGTTCGCTATGTTGAGCTCCGCAGTTAGCCGCCTTATCTTACTGTGCGAGAGGCAATTGCGTCCTGCGTCACGGGCAAAAGGTAAAAAGGTGACCAGAGGGCTTATTGTGTTGTTTTTCTTGCAAAATACAAAAACCCAACAAAAAAATAATAATAATTTTAGTACACGTTATTATGTGTCAGAGGAGGGCTTATAGTTTTGTTTAAAGCTTCAATGGTATAACTGATCTTTCTCGCCCGTTCATTCAGCAGCTGGGTTTGTGTCTTCTGTAGGATCTTGCTTGCCCAGTGCATGCTGAAGAAGGGATATTTAATACATTTGTGTCTCATACAAAACAGTCCGCCACCGGGCAGTTTATTGTGAGACAATGCGTGCGTGAGCGGTCGTAAAATTTGAGCTTGGCGCGTTCACGCCCGCGTTCAAAGGCTTGTGCCGCGGCGCTCACGCGGCGTGGCGTGGCGCTCATCAAAACGCACAGCTATGCCTCGCCCTTAACATTGAATGAATGAAGAAAACAAGTGTTACATGTATTAAAATGTCAGATCTACGAAGAGGAAAGAATGCATATGAGGAATTAATTTATATATACTGTGTATATATATACAGTATACCTGTATATATATTTTTTTTTTCATTTATTTTATTTAATTATTTATTCATTTTAAAATAAAATACAAAACTATTTACATATATAAAAGGAAAAACAAAAATATAAAATGAAAAGTAGCAGAGGAAGAGAAAAATCTTATTACATCTGCGCTCATTTATATACAGTGTATATATATATATATATATATATATATATACATATGTGTGTGTGTGTGTGTGTGTGTGTGTGTGTGTGTGTGTGTACACACTTAAAAAGAACTTATAGTGCAAACGTGTATAATTTATAATTAGACTTAAAAACAAAGCAAGACAAACTTGATTACCGTAATAGAGCCTATTAATATTACGATACACATGATAAACCACACACTCAACACCAGTTGGTGGGGGTAATGCACCAAACTATTGGTGACTACTATCTCGGATGAGAAGCGAAACGTCTTTCTGTTACAAATAAAGTCCAGTTGTTCTGTTATGAACGCCTTTTTTGATTTTATCATGTCCTGGACGACTGACAATCTTCACCTGCACCAAACTATTATTTCCCAACCACAATAAAAAAGAACCTACAAGGTCATGAGGTTTAAAAAAATATATATATACTGTATATCTCTTCTACTTTCTACTTTTTCCGCAGACAGATACGTTTTCTGTCTTTCAGACGTGCTGCACTCACTGCAGTTCTTCTCTTAAACAGATGGCGTCGCTGCTGAGCAAATAATACCGCTGCACAGCTAAAACAACACCAGAAGAAGAGTGTCCGGAAGTGGGAGGAAGGCGCGAACGGTCTGCCTTACTGGGTATTCAGGAGGGCGAGAACAGCGTCTTGTGGTCTGGTGAAAGCTGACAGGAGGACTGTTCAAACTTCTGGATATAAGAGCTTTGAGCGAGGAACGGTTTGATGAACAACCTTTTTGAATTTGGCGGTGGATAACAAGCTGGTTTTGGATTGGACTGGAATGGCGACTCGGATTGATGATGACGACGATATGGAAATTAATGTTTGGACGCAGGCGACTGGAAAAGGACGAGGAAGAGGAAAAAACAAGTCAAAAGGTTGGGCTGAGAACACAAAACGGACCTTGGATGAAATAAGTTCAGATGACGGAAGTAATGTTGTGAGCAAAAAAATGGTAAAGGAAGAGTTCAAAATAATTCTAAAATTCAAAGAAGACGATGGAAACTTACAGTTAGGCCCAATAGCAGTGTCTAGAGATCTGCAAAAGAAAGTTGGAGAAGTACACTTTGCTAAAATCCTTAGGGATGGGAACTTGTTAATCATTGTGAATACAGAAGAGCAGAAAACTAAAGTAATGCAAATTGATGACATCTGTAAAAAGAGTGTCAGAGAAAGGAAAATAATAGGAGAACATAAAATTATGAGGGGAGTGATCACCGGGATCCCGACGGACGAAGACTTGGAAAAACTCAAAAAGAGTATTCTTGAATATGACATTAACAAAGTGACAAGACTGACAAGAAAAGTTGATGGAGAACGAGTACCAAGCATGTCAATAATGTTGGAGTTTAAGATGGAGAGATTACCGGAAAGATTAAAAATAGGATTTCTAAGTTTTCCAGTCAGGCCGTACATTCCCCCACCTATCAGATGCTACAAGTGCCAGAGATATGGACACATAGCTGCAGTGTGCAGAGGACATCAGAGATGCCCAAGATGTGGAGGAAACCACAAATATGAAGAATGCACAGAAGGTAGTCAAGACAAGTGCTGCAACTGTGGAGGACAACACCGGGTGACATATGGGGGCTGTGAGATTAGAAAGAAGGCTGTGGAAATTCAACAGGTGAAAACAATCAATAACATCAGTTATGCAGAAGCAGTAAAAAAGGTGCAAGGACAGAAGGTTAGAATTGACAATGTAAAACCCCAACAAGTAGTTACACCGAGTCTACCACCAGTAGAACAACCGAAACCAGAGTCAGAAGTTACTGTAGAAAAGATCATGTTGTTCATCGCTTATGTTATCAACTGTACAGACCAAGTCAAACAAAAGACTGAAAAAATCAAGATCATAGTGAAAGGAGCAGAAAGGTTTTTGGGGATGAAAGACATAACATGGGAACACATTAACAAGTCACTTGGGGGAGATGGGAAAACGGGAACAACAGGGGAGAGGGTCGTATGATCATCTTACAGTGGAACGCCAGAAGTTTAATAGCAAACGGACAAGAATTTAAAGGGTTCATTAAAAACAGCCCAAACAAACCGGACATAATTTGCATCCAGGAAACATGGCTCAATTCTAAATTAGATTTTGTAATTAAGGGATATACCAATATAAGGCGAGATCGAGAGGAGGGTAGGGGAGGTGGTTGTATTATTTTCATTAAAGAGGGTATTTCACACAGATTATTAACAAAAGGATCTGATTTAGAGTTTATAATAATTGAAACATGGACAAAAATAGGGAATGTCAAAATCATAAATTATTACAACCCGGGTAAAATATTGTCGATAGACACTCTGGATGACCTCGTTTCACATTTAGATGGGAAATTAGTTTGGTGTGGTGATTTTAATGGGCACAGTACATTATGGGGTACTCATGATGATCACAATGGTTTAATAATTGAGGAGATTATGGAGCTTAAGAATATAGTTTGTTTAAATGATGGAAGCAGCACTAGAATAAATATCACATCCGGAACAGAATCAGCAATAGATCTCACGTTAGTTTCGGACACACTCGCAGGACTCAGTTCATGGCAAGTTCTTAACGACACCACAATAGGAAGTGATCACCATCCCATAATAACCAAACTGGAGTTAGAAATACAACATTATGATACACGGGGAGCACAAGCATGGAATTTCACTACCGCTAATTGGGCAACGTTTTTGGGAACGTGTGACAGAGAAATGGCAAATATTGATTTGGATGTAGAAATTGATGAATTAAACAGGTCACTCTGTTCATCTATTGTAGAAGCAGCAAACAAATCCATCATGAAGAAAGGAGGAAAGAGTAACAAAAAGATAGTTCCATGGTGGACAAAGGAATGTGAGAAAGCAATTAAGATGAGAAATAAGACGTTTAAGAGATTAAAAAAGAATCATAATACTCAGAATCTCCTTGAATATAAAAAACAACAAAGTATTGTAAGAAGAACCATAAAAAATACGAAACGAGAATGTTGGAGGGGATTTTGTAGTTCAGTGGGAAGGGAAACGGCATTAGGTAAAGTGTGGTCGATGATTAAAAGAATGAATGGAGTAAGGCAAGAGTATGGGTATCCAGTTTTGAGTGATGGAGAAGTGACTGCAGTTGAAAATACAGACAAAGCGGAAATGATGGTTAAAGCTTTTATTAAAATCCATAGTTCCGATAATATTAGTGATGACGGAAAAAGAGGACGAGAGAGAACCTTAACAGAAAATAGAAAGTTTTTGGAAGAGGAAGGAGAAAATGATTTATTAAATGTACCGTTTTCCAAAACTGAATTAAACCGAGCACTTCGAAAATGTAAACTATCAGCACCAGGACGTGATCAGATTTGTTACGTAATGATTAAACATCTCAGTGAAGCATCGAAAGCTATTATTTTAGAATTATTCAATAGAGTCTGGGAAGAAGGACAGCTGCCTCAGTCTTGGAAAGAAGCAGTGATCATACCGTTACGGAAGCCAGGAAAAGATCATACCAAACCGGAAAACTACAGACCAATAGCTTTAACATCTAACATCTGCAAAATTATGGAGAAAATGATAAATGAAAGACTAGCATATTATATAGAGAAAAAAGGTTATTTGACCAACTATCAAAGTGGTTTTAGAAAAGGAAGAAACACGATGGATCCAGTCTTGTGTCTGGAACATGACATCAGGAAAGCCCAGATTAATAAAGAAAGTGTGGTAGCTGTGTTTTTTGATGTAGAGAAAGCGTATGACATGATGTGGAGAGAGGGGCTACTTATAAAAATGAAAAAAATGGGAATCACAGGACGAATGTTTAATTGGGTAAAACATTTTCTGTCTGACAGACAAATACAGGTAAGAATAGGACAAGTTTACTCAAACAAATACTATATAGAGAACGGGACGCCGCAGGGGAGTATAGTTAGCCCTCTATTTTTCTCCATAATGATAAACGACATGTTTGATGACGTAGAAGTAGGAATGGGGAGATCATTATTTGCTGATGATGGCGCTTTGTGGAAGAGAGGCAGAAATCTACAGTTTATTCTAAAAAAGGTGCAGGAAGCAATAACAACAGTTGAAACATGGTCTAATAGGTGGGGAGTTAAATTTTCTGTGGACAAGACAAAATCAGTAATTTTCACAAGAAAAACCATACCTAACAATACTGAACTCAAGTTATATGGAAAAGTAATTGAAAGAGAAAAACATTTTAAATTTCTGGGTATCTGGTTTGATATGAGACTTACATGGACAGTGCACATCCAAAAAGTTACAGATAAATGTAAAAGAATTTTAAACATCATGAGGTGTTTGACAGGAAAAGACTGGGGTGCAGACAGGAAGGCTCAAAGGACCATCTACACAGGATTAATCAGATCAATAATAGACTATGGGAGTATCGTTTATAGTTCAGCTTCAGAAACAAATTTGGAAAAGTTAAACAGTATTCAGTATCAGGCATTAAGGATTATTACCGGGGCATTCAAAACAACACATACAGGATCAATATTGGTAGAAATGGGAGAACCACCACTGAATATTAGAAGAGAACAATTAGCGTTAACATACTGGGCAAATCTGAAAGGACACGAACAAAACCATCCAACACAGGAAGTATTGAAACCATGCTGGGAAAAAGATAAGAAACTCATAAAAAGCTTTGGTTGGACCATAAACCAAAAATCAACGGAAATTCAAGTGGATGATCTTAATGTCAGCCCAACAGTTCCACTTTCAAACGTACATCCATGGTTATTCACAGATCCAACAGTGGACTTAAAAATGTTGGAACAAACTAGAAATGGAGTAAACTTCAACACAGTTATTGAACGCATCAATCACTATTACGGGTATGTAAAAATATATACAGACGCTTCAAAGAATACAGCGGAACAATTGGGGGCTGCATTCATTATACCAGAGTTTGGTGTTAAAGTAGGGAAGAGATTAAACGACAAATTATCGGTATACACAGGAGAACTGACCGCGATATTATTGGCAGTTCATTGGATAGAAGATAATCAACCACTCAGATCAGTCATATGTTCAGATTCCAGTTCATCAGTAATTAGTTTAAAAAACGGTTGTTCAGAAAGCAGACCAGACATATTGACAGAAATACAGCAGACACTATTCAGAATTAACATGATGGGATTAACAGTTGCATTTTTGTGGATTCCAGCACACATAGGGATAAGAGGTAATGAAATGGCAGATAAAGTTGCAAAGGAGGCTACCAAAGCCAATTCGGTGGAAATGGATGTAAAATTCAGTCGGGCAGAAGTAAAAAGTATCACAAAGCAGAGAATGAGGGAAAAATGGCAAAAGCAATGGGAAGAGGAAAGAAAAGGTCGATGGTTCTACAGCATTCAACGTAAAGCTGGAGAAATGCGGAGCGCTGAAAGACACAGAAGGGAAGAAACTGTCATCTCAAGACTCAGATTTGGACACACAGGATTGAACAGGACACTATTCATCATTGGGAAACATAACACGGGTAAATGTGACTACTGTGGAGAGGATGAGACCATTCAGCATGTGCTAATGATCTGCCACCAGTACCATCATGAAAGAAGACAAATGATTCATAGACTCAATGCAATAAACGTCAGATACGACCCTGTAGAGTTGCTACAACTAAACTCAAGTTCTGCAAGCACCAACATTTTGTTAAAATACTTGAAAAGGACTCATTTGTTCAACAGAATCTGAGCAATATTTATTTATTTATGGAGAGGTTTTTTTTTGTTGTTTTTTTGTTTTTTTTGAGCGCTATTTCAGTTCATATCCTAAACAGCAGATGGCGGTAATGCTTCAAAATCTTGTTAGCCAACCGCCAAAGAAAACCCAAGAAGAAGAAGAAGAAGAAGAAGTGTCCGGAAGTACCTCTTTTACGCTAACGAAGATTGGAAATGTGAGGTATTGTGCTGTACTTTTAGACTACGATTTACGTTTCTGTAACGTTTCATTTTCTTGATTTCACTTCGTCTGCACCCGTTCTGAAACTATTATTTAAAGGAAACTTTGTCTAACAGAGATGAGATCAGGCTGAACAACGAGAGGAAGTGGCTGCTGAAGAAATGTCCGAGTTTCTGGAAACAACAGATGCAGATTATAAAGAGGAACGATGTCGTTTAAAGGACAAACTGCAACACAACAAAACCCAAGGTGCTGTTTTCAACCCAAACGTTCTGTGTCACAGATTAGGTTTGTATCTAAACGTTTTTTCAGTGATGATTTTAGTTGGATTTGCGATTTGTCCAGGGCAGAGCCGTGACACTCTTTGTACTCGCCGCTAGGCGGTCACGTGGTTCATGCAGCTCCCAGTAGTTACAAACAGCTCATCGCTGCCAGTCAGTTTGAGCAGCTACTGGCGCAACAGAACACAAAAATAGACTTTTCTTACTTTGTCCAGCGTCTTTCAGTAATTATTGAGCAGTAACAAACTGATTACTTAAATGATTACTGATTATTTCACTGACTATGCGTTTTATTAAAGCATTTTTAGACGTGGCAGATGCTTTTATCATTACAGTGAAACGAGACTGTAAACACATTAGAAAATACATGTCTACTATACAATACAATGACCAGTATAGCCATGTCAACAGTGTTTTATGTTACACATAAAACATTTTTTTAAATTAAAAACAGAGTAACACCTAGTAAGCTATTTCTGATGTTCTCTGCATGATAATTCTCCACCTTGTCCTTCATGCCAGCAGTATCTGCTCCAGTTTACCAGATCATCTGGGATGAAGTCTTCATTTCTGCACATTAGATAGTTGTTCAATTTTTTTAAAATTAGCAACCGAGTACCTGGATGACAGAGTTGATTGTGCTTGTAGCCTGACCTGACTGTTGTAAAATTGTAATTCACTGATTAAAATGTTAATTTAAATGAAACAGTTTCTAGTTAAAATCATAACAGGTGACAAAATAAGTGTTAATTGTGCAAAAATAAATTACCAAACAATTTATTATAAAATATGTCTGTAAAACAAGCTTTAATGAAGTAGGCCTACTTCACTACTATTTATACTGTTTATTAATTACATAATCATCCCAACAACACAAAGTGAGTAATGTAAATTTAATCTGCACACAAAACATTCTGAATCAGGGCTCAAAATGTTTAACTGTCAAAGAAATGTGCAAGGAAATAAACTAGTATCACTCTACAGGCACATTTTGAGAGAGGGCACTTCACAAAGACACAGTCAGGCCGTGTGAGACTGAAGAAGGTTCCAACCGTTTGTTTTCATCGCCCAGAACCAAATGAGAAGAACAGCAGAACTTTCCCTGACCAGTGATCTCACATATTTTGCTAAAGTTCCTGGTTTTAGTTTTCTACATTCACCTTATAATCTAGCTGTTTTTGCAATCTTATTTTAATTTCATTAAAATTTTAAAAAATCTGTATGCCTCTTTTATTATCAGAGTCAGAGAGTTTTATTGTCATTTGCACCGCATGTGGTACATGTGATGAAAACGAGATTATGTACACAGGGTCCCAGTTACATCCAACAACAAATGCAAGAGAAAAAGAAAAGAAGAAAAACATCAACTAGTAATACACTAAGCCCTAATGTAGTAGAAAAACATCATTATAAACAGCAGCACAAACATGAGTCTGTATGAGCAGATGGTCACAGGTGAACACAGCAACATGACAACAGATCAGCATCAGCATGATGTGATGTTACACGCTGGAAGCTTATTTGAACAAGTGGAAGTAAAAAGGCAATGGAAATAAAAAATGCTACATATTAAAATACCAAAAGTAATAAAAGTTACACACTGAAAGCTTTTTTGAACAAGTGGGTCTTCAGTCTGGTTTTGAACAGAGTCAGATCAGAGGTGGCACGCAGCTCAAGGGGGAGGCTGTTCCAGGCTTTTGGGCCGGCAACAGAAAAAGACTGGTCTCCCCATTGTTTGTACCTTGAGCGAGGCACCTCCAGCAGGTGTTGACTGGCAGATCGTAAAGCTCTGCTGGGCTGATGGACTTTCAGAAGTTCTGAGATGTACAGAGGAGCAAGTCCATTCAGAGCTTTGAAAACAAACAGGAGCAGCTTGAACTGTATCCTGAACTGAACCGGTTGATGGTGATGGTGGGGAGACTGACTCCAACAGACTTCTGTGCAGCCTTCACCACTCTCTGTAAAGCTTTTCTTTCTGCAGCTGTGCAGCCTCCATCCCACACGTTGATGCTGGAGCACAGGATGCTCTCCACTGCACACCTGTAGAAGGAGGTGAGGACTGAGCTTCCCAGACCAGCTCGTCTCAGCCGTCTGAGGAAGTAGAGTCTCTGATGATCTTTCTTGATCAGGCTGGTGGTGTTGTTGCTCCAGCTGAGGTCATCATTCAAGTGTACACCCAAGTACTTGTAGCTGGAGACCACCTCCACCGCAGATCCTCTTATGTTCAGTGGGGCGTGGGTGTGTTTGTTCCTTCTGAAGTCCACAATCATCTCCTTCGTCTTCTTCACATTCATGTGAAGGTTGTTCTCTTTGCACCAGCTCTCCAGGTGCTCCACCTCCTGTCTGTAGCTGGATTCATCATTGTCTGTGATGCATCCCACCACCGCTGTATCATCTGCAAACTTTACAATATGACAGCCTGGATGTGTGGCTGTACAATCATATGTGAGCAGAGTGAACAGAAGAGGGCTCAGCACACATCCTTGAGGAGAGCCAGTGCTGAGGGTTATGGTGGAGGAGGAGAAGTTGTGGATCTTGTTGTGGATATAAGTTGTGGATATAACTGTCTATTGTCGTCACTGTTGTCATCATCCTTTGGTAAAAATCCTTCATGGAGCTCCCCAACACCATGGATACTCTATGGAGAGAAGCAAGTCTATTAGAAAGCATTCTTCCTTCATGTCATGATGTGCAAAGAAATAACAGAAATAATTCTTATTTCTTGTTCTGTCTTGAAAGAGAGCCTAATCTCAACTTGGCCCATGATTACCATACGCTAAACTAATACTATAATACAAATTCAAATTAACAGTCCTGCAGTAAATACCAATTTGTGACGGTTATGGTGTTAAAATAATTTTATTCAAACTTCTTGATTCAGAAATTATTGTTTTGGGAAGACATAAAACGAGAACTTGTACCTTTATGATACTTTGTTTGAATGCAGTTCTCTGAAGTCATTCTGTGGTTCACCTGGAAAACAAAACAATTTACTCATCTCTACAATCACATTTTTCTTTAATGATAATGTCACAATTTATGCTGCAGTCTTTGACAAAGGATCTATAATTTGAACTAAATTAAACCACAACAATCTCAGAAAAAAGGCTAAGTATTTTCTGGAATTATCATAAAAAATAAAAATATAAACTTTTGAAAATTTAAGCTGTAATGGATATTTTAAAACGATGAATTAGACAGAAATAGACCCAGTTAAACCATCATGATAGCAGAGCTAGCTACAGTTAACACACAACTAGCAATTTAACATGTTAAATTAACAAAAAACTGGCGACATGAAGTGTTAGCGTTGATAAATTGTGGTCAGAACAATCAGCTAACACCTCAAAGTGGCAAAAAAATGCTGTATTTTCATCAACTTACCAGAGAAAACACGGAGAATGTACTGCGTTCAATGGTAGAAACGCAGCTGTATGTAACTTTCAGCAGGTCCGTGACCCACGTGACTTCCGCATTCCATTCTTTCTATGGGAGTCAATGGGAGTGTCGCAACTCTCACTATATACGGCTCTGGTCCAGGGGTGTACCCCGCCCCTCGCACAGGATTGCTGGACATGGGCACCGTCGACCCTCGTCGCCGTGACCCAAAAATGGAAGAAGTGGATAAAAGATAATGGATGGATGATTTTAGTTGCAGTTTCACGGATTAAAGTTTCCATCCCTGGGATGAATTTCTGTCATTCTGAACGTTTTTTCTTTTTCTTTTTTTCCTGTTAGGTGATAAATATATCAGTGATGTCAGATATCAGTAAAATATGTTGTGAACGCACAAAAAGTATGAAAGGATATAGGAATTGAAATAATAGGGTTATATAACTGACTCATTGTTGGCACCTCCACATCATTGCAAATTCAAATCACACATTGTTTTATTTATCTTCAGATAAGTAACACTTAAGGGCCAGGCAGAGCTGTGCGTTTGGCCGAGCGCCACGCGCGTGCTGCGCGCGGGCAGTTCACAGCATAGCTCAGCGTGAAGCTCCAACGTTTTCGCTCCAAATACTTGATGTCATTTGAGTAGAAGCAGGGCTGAGTGTTTACCTACGGGACAAATTGAGGTCGCTGATTGGTCATTTGCTGACACGCCTACTGAGTTGATTGACAGGTGGGGTGGGAGAAAGAAAGGCACGAGCTGCGCAGCTTTGTTCTGTGTTTATATGTTAATAAAAAGTGCTATAAAATAAAAACAGGGAGCGATGGTCCTTCAGCCCACACAGCAGACCAGCACACCAGGAAATATTTAGAACCTGGCGCAGCCACGTTGAACATGAGTCAGTTTGCTCGTGACAAATTCATTAATTCCTCCTCATCGGAGGAGGAAGTGAATGGTAATCGCTTCGAGCGATCACTTGACTTTTGGCAAAAAAACAAAAGAAAAATCCAGATCAGCGATGAAGAAGAGGAATTTAATACCATTTGTGAATTTAATACCATTTGTGTCTCATACAAAACAGTCCGGCGCCGGGCATTTTATTGTGAGACAACGCGCGCGCGTAAGCAGTCGTAAAATTTGAGCTTGGCGCGTTCACGCCCGCGTTCAAAGGCTTGTGCCGCGGCGCTCGCGTAGCGCGGCGCTCGGCCAAACGCAG
>JBBPBX010057192.1:0-22512 GCA_038048925.1 Garcialebias charrua | reverse complement strand
AACATAGCCCTCTTATTTAAGTTTATTTGCTAAGAAAAATTGTATAACAGCTGTAAGAGATGGTGATATATATTCAGTAACAGCCATATATGCATAGCTGTTGTGTCAAATGACAGTTTTGACTTTTTAATTGCACCTCATTTGAACTCATTTTTCTTTCAACCTTTATTTTCTGTTAGATTATATAAATCAGACAGAGGGGGAGCTCTAGCCTAAAACTGTGGTGTAGCTGCTGTGATGCTGATTAGTGTCTTAATGCAGGTGTGTGGTTCTTTGTCACAATCAGTGCCAGTGCATGAAGGAAGGTAGACACGCACCGGTGAGTAGCAGTTTCAATAAACCTGTCAGTTTTGAGTCTAGAAGCAAACTTATGGTAAACAACACAGTAGTTTGAGGTGATTTTAGGCCCTTTGTGATTTAGAAGGCCCTCTGTGTTTGTTTAGTTCCATTGTAAGTCTCTTGTGAGTTTTGAGTTAAGTTGACCAAATGCTGTTTGAGACTCTTTAAGTTAAATCATCCATTTTAGTTTAGATTACACATTTAGTCTTTCTATATTGTGAATTTCATGAAAGCAATTAGTATTTTGTAAGCTTAGAAATGAATCATGCAAGTCAAATATTACTTTTATTTCTCTAATCCTTAAATTACTTGCATGAAAATCCCAGTGATTTAGGCATCTTTTGTTGGCTTTGTTGGGCTGGATTTATTGGCTAAAAACAATTGTTTGTAATTATTTATTTGATGTAATTAGGTAAGATACAATTAAGATAACAAATGACAATAAAGTATTACAGTAACATTTATTAGAACATTTAGAAGAATTATCAAGAAATGGTCAAAAATAATATAGTAAATGGTTAAATGCTTTAAAATGGTTACTTCCTTGTTTGTCAGAATATGTGTTTACACAAGTTAAAATATGAATTTTGTATGTATTTATATGGTTTAAGTGATTGAGAACATTGGAAGCTAAGCTGTTGATCTGTTTTTTTTCCTAAGGTTTTCAACCTATTCATCCTATTCATTGTCTATTCATTCTACTCATTCTACTGATTCTGCTGCTACTGCTGTAGAACCATCTGTGAAAGAAATTAATAAAGTTGATGAAGTGAGTTGAGCCTACGTCTACCTTCTTCCTGGATCTTTCAAGTCGGATCAGCACTGGTTGGAGAAAAGACTTGACAGTTGAAAACCGAGGAGTTGAAAACCGAGCGAACAGCAAGGAGTAAAGATAAACGGCTTTGCAAATCCAGGTGCTGTGGACGCAAGGACAGAATGGCAGAAGAAGTCAAACAGCTCAAGAAGGAGCGGACTATTGCCAAGAGCCTTTTCACTCGTCAAGCCAACATTGTCATGAGAGATGCTAATATAATGGTTCATGGAGAACTAATGGAGGAATTTAAGAAACTTTCTGAATGTCTCAAAGAACTATTAGAAAGAAATGACAATTATATGTCAGGACTATTATCACTGGCAGACACAAGAAAAGATGAGGAACCATATATTGAACAGCAAGAGGAGATTGATTTGTGGTCCAGATATGGTCAGCAGGAAGTGATAACAGCTGTCCTGGAGGCTGAAGAAAGTGGACAAATAGCAACCGACTTGCCTGTCTTGAACATAAATGTTGAAGGCTTTGAGGTCCACATGAACCTTTTGGAAAAAAGGGTAAAGCAAGCTATTGAAACCATGCTAGTCTGGGAACGATGGATCCCTGTAGAAGAGAGAAGAACTTTTGACACAAGAGTAAAAAACTTAAAATCAATGAAAAATAAACTTGAACTGAGAAGAGCAGAATTTGTCACATGTCGGGTCACAGAAGCCACTAGTGGGAGGAGTGGAGCACCATTGCTGACACCCGTTGGTGCAAACCCAATTGTAAGACTAAAACCCACATCTCTTCCCATTTTCACTGGTGATAAACGAGAATATTATAGATGGAAGAAGGAGTGGGAAAGTTTGCAAAAGCAAGGGGAGCCAACTGGATCGATGGAGGTGAAGAAAATACAACTTCTGGACAGTATTGATGGAAAACTAGCAAAAGAGCTAAGACTGTCAACGTACAACTCTGCTGACGACATATTCAGAGTACTCTCAAACAGGTATGGAAACAAATCTCTAATAGCAATAGAAATCTTAGAAGATTTGGAGAAATTACCACCTGTGAAAGGAAACCAACCAAGAAAAGTAATTGACTTGATCCAGGTGGTGGAAAAGGCACTGACTGATCTCACTGACCTGGGAGACACTGGTGCACTTAAAAACCCACTAATGATAAAGACAATAGAAAGCAAACTTCCAGACTTTGTGAAGAGGGACTGGCTCATGTTCATGATGGATCCTAGTAACAACGTAACAACGGACAACCATTTTGACATGCTTCTAAACTTCCTACAAAAGCAGGAAGGCATACTGGAAAGGCTGGAGCAACTGAAGATCGCTGATAAGCCAGATCATTACCCAGTCAAGAGACCAGAGAAGAAGTTTGCCAACACCAAAACCACAAAAAGTGAGCATGAAAATGTATGTGGTGTGTGTGGGGAAGAGAGACATTATAATAAACTTTTCTTCTGTAGAAAGTTTAAGGCTCTGACTGTTCCAGAGAAGAAAGCCACTTTAAAGAAATTAGGGTCATGCATGAAATGTCTCTGCTGGCATTCTGATGGAGGAAGTTGTAAAGATGCATACCTCTGCAGGAATAAAGAGTGCAAAAGGGGAGGCTCAGCTGACCACCACTACTTCCTCTGCCCCAAAAACACCAAAGTGGATGATGAGGTCTTACGGAAAAGCAGTCCAAGTAAGACCAAACTGACAGCTGACCAAGAAATTTCTTGTCTGAATTGTCTCCAGAAATGGCAGAGAGGTGCAGGAAGGCATTCACAAATGGAAATACCCGAGCAGGTAACTCAATCAAAGCTCCATCTAAACTACTTGAAAAGCATGGACTGTCTGAGCTGCCAGTCATTCTGATGTTAATGGAGGTAACAGCTAATGCAGGTCAGAAGATTGGAACACTTATAGACCTGGCATCTGACACAAATTACATCACACATAAGGCTGCTGACCGTCTAGGACTACGCAGTGAGGAAATGACTCTAGTGTTATATGGTGTGGGTGGAATGTCCATGAGAGTGAACACAAAGAGATACCTCCTCAGAGTCCGCATTCAAACACCTACAGGGAAGGTGAGAGCACATGAACTGATTTGTTATGGGCTGGATGAAATTGCCAAAGTCCATAACGAAATTGAACCAAGAAAACTTCAAACCTTCTTCCCAGAAGTGGAACTTGAAGAACTGAAAAGGCCTAAAGAAGTTGAGTTACTGATCAGTCACCGTGAGGGAAGACTTGCCCCTCAAAGGGTCAGAGTGGTTGGAGACCTTGTCTTGTGGGAAGGCCCTCTGGGAAAGACTGTAGGTGGTGCTCATCCTAGTTTGTTTGAGAATGTTGAAATGGCAGCACACATGTCAAAAACTCACTTCGCTCGGTCAATGCGGACTGCTGCGGTGAAATACAAGGAGTTTCCAGTTCACCCAAGCCCAGAAAAAGTCCCGCTATATACAACTACAGTTACCACAACCTGTGACTTCCTCGAATGGTGGAGATGGGAGAGCATTGGCGCATCCTGTGAGCCTAAATGTGGAGGGTGCCGTTGTGGCAACTGTCAGCCTGGTGGGAAGGAAATGACCCTTGCAGAAGAGAAGGAGCTGGAAATAATAAGAGAAGGACTCACTTATGTCATGGAGGATGTTCATGTCAATTCACCACATTGGGATACAAAGTATCCATGGACAGAGGATCCTGACACACTCCCTAATAATAGAAATGCTGTCCAAGCCACATTCTTAAGAACAGAAAAGCAACTAGAGAAAGAACCTGAATGGAAGAAAGCATATACTGATCAAATTCACGAAATGGTGGACCGGGGTGCAGCTATCAAGCTCACTGAGGTGATGAAAGAAAGATGGGAAGGCCCTGTGTGGTATGTGAGTCACCTGGTTGCCCCAAATCCTCACTCAGTGACAACTCCTGTTCGGTTGGTGTGGAACAGTAGCCAAAAATTCAAAGGACTTAGTATGAATGATATCCTTCTAAAAGGACCCGATGTGCTTAATCCCATCAGAGCTGTCCTGCTACGATTCAGGCAAGGTGTGTTTGCAGCCTTAGGAGACATCAAAAAGATGTATAATTCAGTCTGGCTGGAGGACCGTGAAATGCATCTACACAGGTTTCTCTGGAGAGATCAACCTGTAAACGACATTGAGGAGTTTGCCATCACCAGAGTAAACATTGGTGACAGACCAGCTGGATGCATTGCACAACTAGCAATGAGAGAAACTGCAAATCTACCAAGCTTTACTCACCTGGAAGAAGAACGCAGAGTCCTAGAAGAGGACACCTATGTGGACGACATCCTCACTTCCCATAACAGCCTTGAAACGCTAAGTTTGATCACGCAAGGAGTGGAAAAAATACTAAAAGCAGGAGGCTTCTACTTAAAACCCTGGGTGTGGTCTGGTCAAAGTGGGAGGCAAACGAGCATGGGAGACATCCAACAAAAAAACCTAAACCCTCAGAGCAAAACCATTATCCTCCCAAATCAAATGAGGGATGAAGATAACAAAGCTCTTGGTATAGGCTATGATACTGAAGAAGACAAACTGTACATGCTAACCTCAATAAATTTCTCTAAGAAGAGAAAGAAAATGCGGATGGGTAAGAATCTTATCAAAGATGAGGTAAGGCCTGCAACACCAAATCCACTGAGCAGGAGGGTGTTATTGAGCCAAGTAGCCAGTCTCTATGACCCAATTGGCCTTGTTTCCCCAGTAAAACAGAAGGGTTCAATCCTTGTAAGAAAGGCATTCCAAGAAACTGCTAGTGGGAGGATGACTCATGAGACCTGGGACAAGCCACTCTCAGCTGGACTCAGAGAGGAAGCCATCAAGCTCTTTGAAGAATATGCCAACCTAAGCCAGATTAAATTCCCCAGAAGTCTGACACCAACTGACTGGAAAGGTCAACCTGTTGCAGTCACCTTCTCAGATGGGAGTGACAAGACTTATGGAGCTGTCATGTACCTCAGATGGAACACAGCACATGGAGCTGAGGTCCGCTTTGTGGAAGCAAAGGCCAAACTAACTCCACTTGACCAAAAAGGAGAAGCTGTAAAAGCTGAAATCTGTGGAGCAGTTTTTGCAGCTCGACTCCGGAAGTACTTTGAACGACAGTCAAGAATGCAAGTGGAGCGCTGGTTTCATTTAGTTGACAGCCAAACAGTACTTGGAGCTATTCAGAGAGAGAGCTACGGATATCAAACATTCTACGCTAACCGTATTGGTGAAATCCAGAAGATTGCACCAGTCAAAGATTGGTGGTGGGTTCCTGGTGAGTTAAACATTGCGGACATCATAACAAGAGGAAGCACAGCTGCAGAGCTGAATGAAGGATCTGTTTGGCAAAATGGTCCAAATTTTCTTAAATCACCAGTGGAGGAGTGGCCCATAAAGTCACCTGGAGAAGTCGCCGCTCAAGTTAGAGAAAATGTGAATAAACTCCAAAGAAAAGCTTTCACAGCCGCCATCACAAGAAGCCAGACTAAACAAAACAAAACTCGGCAACCTCCACAAGCAGGCCAGCAAGATCAAGTCCAAGATCCAGCTATTGCTGGAGGAAATCAGAGAGCTGGCTGGGTCAACAAACTGGTCACTGTAGAAAGATACAGCACCCTACAAAAGCTTGTTGACATGGCTGCATGGATCTACCGAGCTGTTAAAACTTGGATGGAGAAGTGGAGGAGAAAAAAAAAAGACCTGATAAAGGAATCATCAGAGAGCAAACGTAAGAGTGTGCCCAAGCTACCCAGTCTCCAGCACCAACTCTGCAAAAGGACAAAGTAGACTGAAGTTCCCTGCCACCATCTTACACAGGGATGTGAGACGCCTCATTGTCCTCCTTCCCATAGAAGAACAACAACAAAAAGACTCTGGGAAAGTTGTGTGACCTCCTTGGGTTTTCACCAGGAGCTCAAGTGGGAGGTGTTGTGTCAAATGACAGTTTTGACTTTTTAATTGCACCTCATTTGAACTCATTTTTCTTTCAACCTTTATTTTCTGTTAGATTATATAAATCAGACAGAGGGGGAGCTCTAGCCTAAAACTGTGGTGTAGCTGCTGTGATGCTGATTAGTGTCTTAATGCAGGTGTGTGGTTCTTTGTCACAATCAGTGCCAGTGCATGAAGGAAGGTAGACACGCACCGGTGAGTAGCAGTTTCAATAAACCTGTCAGTTTTGAGTCTAGAAGCAAACTTATGGTAAACAACACAGTAGTTTGAGGTGATTTTAGGCCCTTTGTGATTTAGAAGGCCCTCTGTGTTTGTTTAGTTCCATTGTAAGTCTCTTGTGAGTTTTGAGTTAAGTTGACCAAATGCTGTTTGAGACTCTTTAAGTTAAATCATCCATTTTAGTTTAGATTACACATTTAGTCTTTCTATATTGTGAATTTCATGAAAGCAATTAGTATTTTGTAAGCTTAGAAATGAATCATGCAAGTCAAATATTACTTTTATTTCTCTAATCCTTAAATTACTTGCATGAAAATCCCAGTGATTTAGGCATCTTTTGTTGGCTTTGTTGGGCTGGATTTATTGGCTAAAAACAATTGTTTGTAATTATTTGATGTAATTAGGTAAGATACAATTAAGATAACAAATGACAATAAAGTATTACAGTAACATTTATTAGAACATTTAGAAGAATTATCAAGAAATGGTCAAAAATAATATAGTAAATGGTTAAATGCTTTAAAATGGTTACTTCCTTGTTTGTCAGAATATGTGTTTACACAAGTTAAAATATGAATTTTGTATGTATTTATATGGTTTAAGTGATTGAGAACATTGGAAGCTAAGCTGTTGATCTGTTTTTTTTCCTAAGGTTTTCAACCTATTCATCCTATTCATTGTCTATTCATTCTACTCATTCTACTGATTCTGCTGCTACTGCTGTAGAACCATCTGTGAAAGAAATTAATAAAGTTGATGAAGTGAGTTGAGCCTACGTCTACCTTCTTCCTGGATCTTTCAAGTCGGATCAGCACTGGTTGGAGAAAAGACTTGACAATAGCACTTTAACTTATATTCAATGAAATGTATTCAATGTTATTTATTAACATTAGTCACCTGCGATGCTGTCTCACTTGTGGAGGCTTGTTCCAGGTTCCTAACGGCAGTGTGGGATCCTTTGCACACTTGTGCATGAAGGACAGCCTTTTTAAGTTCCAAGTTTTTGTTTATCCTTTGTGCCGCAAGACTAATCATGCTAATGGGGCTAACACAATGTCGAAATGTCTGTGGTAAAACTCATCCAAGTGCTATTGGCTTTTAGCTTCTCAATGATGTTGGAAATGACAGCTTGTAACTCGGGTGAGGTTACGTCGGAAAAATATATCTGACTGGGCACGATGTAATGAGGCTCAACATAGTCCAAAAATCTTTGGAATATGACATCCTCACCACTGGAAAAAAAAAAAACTCCCACACCGCCGACATTTTGAATTTTCCTCTCGGCCGTGAGATCAGGTAGGCCCGTGTGACATCATCACATTGTGCTGCCGCTGTAGGCATCTTGGTCACTGGGATGTCATACAAAAACAGCACCTTTTATTTCAGTGAAATATTTGATGGATTGGCCGATGTCTGACATTGAACTTTACCGCTAATACTATCCAATACCGATACCATGCAGATGATATCGTGCATCCCTAATTATTATTATTACATAAAGTAATAAATCTGAAATTAATATGAATTTTAGACAAAGTCATAATATTTTGTTCAACTTGCATACCTGCAGCTGTAGTTTCAAATGAATTGGTTGAATTCCAAGTAGCGGTCGCAGAAGTTGTGCTTTTCTTCTTTGATGGAGAGTTGTCTTGATTTGAAAGTGTGCTTTCCATCTGCCACAATCAAAGAAAAAGAACTATTGATAAACAATGTTTGAAAAACACTGCATTTCCCATTTGTAGGCCTGAGCAGCAAAGGGCTGCGACGGCCTATTGCAATACCTGTATTCACTGGTTAACTGGACATCATTAACTTCATGCAGACTCTTCTACTGGTACATTTTCATCTTTAAATCACTTCTTGGTCTGCTGACTTCATACATCTCCTCCTACATATCTCTGTGCGAGTACAGCTACAGTGTGCACTCTCAGGACATTATTACCTGCAGAGTTACCTCAGTGAGGACTGAACTTGGCAAAAGGGCCTTCTCCTACTCTGCTCCTGCTTCCTGAAATATCTTACAAAAAGATCTGAAATTCTTGACCATGACATCTCTAAATGGCTTTAAGAATTTGTTGGACTCCTGGCAAGAACCAATGCAGACATGATTCTGTTTTTAGTTTTCTACATTTTCCTTATAATCTATCTGTTTTGCTTCTTTGACATATTTTTTTTAACTTGATAAAAAAATATCTGTATGCTTCTCTTATGATTGTCTATTGTTGATTGTCAAAGGAAAGTCTATTGTTGTCGCTGATGTCATAATTCAGTTGGTTTTTTTTTTCCTTTATAGATGGCCTCCCTTCTCACCTTACAGCAATCCTCTCATATGATATATATTTTTTTTATAGAGAGAAAGAAAAGATAGAAAGTAAGACAACAAAACAACAATTATCCACAAAAAGAGCACAAGGCAAACACACCCAACCTCCGTCCGCAATCCTGCAAAGCACATGACAGAACACAGCAACGAAACATACATGCATAAAGACTAATAATATTCATGACCTTGCAGTAGATTTCCATAAATAAACATACCCATACCTACAAATATATATACAGTATACATACATATGCATTCATATCACATATCCATCTACATATCTGCATATGATATCTACATATACATCCCTGCATCCATTTGTGTGTGGTTGTGAGCATGCATAAGTGAATAAGGTTCCTCCAATAGTCAAAAAAGGCGTTCAATACAGAACAACTGGACTTTACAGTATTTGTAACAGAAAACGTTTTGCTTCTCATCCGAGGAAGCTTTATCAATTCAATGAGCAGACTGTGAGAGGGATATGCTGGTGAAGATTCTCAGTCGTCCAGGACATGATAAAATCAAAAAAGGTGTTCAATACAGGATCAAATGGACTTTATTTAAATAAAATAAAGTCCAGTTGATCCTGTATTGAACGCCTTTTTTGACTGTGAGAGGGAGAATTTATAAACAGCAGTGGTGGGCAACGCTTATCCAAAAATTAGTTCCGCTATTTCTAAAGCACTAATTAATTTATTTAGGTCCGCAATTTCAAAAGCACTAATGTCTTATGAAAATTAGGGGAAGCTAATTCTAATCCGCTAATTAAATTCAACAATTGGTAGCAGCAAGTTATGCAATATTTGCACTACACTGCCAACTAGCGGTGCATGAACTGTTATACAGTAAGTTGTTTGAGTTTCAGAGTATTTAGTTTGGTTCTCTTCAACAGGTTTCACAAGGACAAAATGTACCCATTCCAAAGTCTGTTAGCTAAACTGCTGACATATTTGGCTGTTTTTTTTTTCTTCTTTTGTTACTTTTAGTACCACTAGATCGCATGTGTCAAACTCAAGGCCCGTGGGCCAAATCCGGCCTACCATAACCGTTTCTGTGGCTCTCTACACCCTAGAACTTCAAGATAACAGTTGTAAGCATGTTGCTCTCAGGTGATGGGTCCCCATCCCTACACTCCCTGGTCTCTCTGTTAATTGTCTTGCTTATCTCCTCCATTTTGTTGTCCAGGTGTTTGTGATTGTCATGCTGTGTGTTCATGTACCTGTATATAAAGTCAGGGATTTTTTAATTGATAAAGCTCTGTATATGTTGTATAACACAATCATTGTTCCACATTTAATCTATTGTATTGAGGTTTGGGGAAAAGCGTGCAAAACAATTACAAAGCCTGTTTTTATTTTACAAAAGAGAGCTGTAAGAGTAATCACCAGAAAACATTTCAGTCACCCATCAAACACCTTGTTTCTTCAGCTAAATTTATTGAAATTCCAGGAATTGGTAGAATATAGTATTTTATCAGTTATGTATAGGGCTCATAATAACACATTACCTTTAAATATCCAAAGAAATTTAGACAAAGTTATTACAATCTTAAAGGGACAGATATTCATCAAACCACAATTCAGAACCAGCTTAAAGGGACGGTCTACCTCAATTCAGGGAGTTGGATTGTGGAATGTTCTGGAGAGTGATGTTAAAAATGCAAAATCAATTCATTCATTCATTCATTCAACCTTTATTTATACAGGCTAGCCTCGTTGAGTCACGGGGACTCATTTACAAGAGGGACCTGTCTCACTCACACCAAACAACCATCCACTCTCACACTCACACCTAGGGTCAATTTAGAGTCACCAATCAGCCTAACAAGCATGTTTTTTGGTCTGTGGGAGGAAACCGGAGTACCCGGAGGAAACCCACGCATGCACGGGGAGAACATGCAAACTCCACCCAGAAAGGCCCCGGACCGGGATTTGAACCGGCAACCTTCTCGCTGAGAGGCAGCAGCTCTACCAGTTGTGCCACCGTGCTGCCCAATGTATACATTTAAGAAAAAGGTCAAAAAGGACTTGCTCAAAAACTATATATGATGTAGCTTAGTGTGTTTGTGTATTACAGTTAGAAAAATTAAGTAGAGTTATTCATTTTGTGATGTAGTTTGAAGGTTATCATTGGTTGAACAAACTGTGAAATAAATAAGGGGCAGATATAATAAGATTTCATCTTCTTTCTGCTCCTTTCATTTTATCCTACTTGTATTCTTGTATCTGATGAAACTGTTTTGTATTGTTCTTTTAAAATGAATGAATAAACATCAAATCAAATCAACGGCCCAGTCAGAGTCCAGAACCTGAACCTGAAACCTTCAGAGAGCTGAGCAGAAACCTCAAAGAACTGAAGCAACAATGGAAAGAAGAGTGGGTCAGAACTCCTCCAGAACCAGGAGAGAGACTGATGAAGTCCTGCAGACTGATGAAGTCAGAGAACCACAGAGGATTCTGCTGCTGAAGGAGGTTCTGTTGGGTCAGAGGCACAAGCTGAGGTTAAATTTTAATGATTTTAGAACTTGTTAAAGATCATCCATCCAGCCATCCAGCTAACTGTCTATCCATCCATCCATTCAGCTAAAAGTCTATTCATCCTTGTATCTGATGAAACTGTTTTGTATTGTTCTTTTAAAATGAATGAATGAACATCAAATCAAATCAAAAATAAGTCTGTATCTCTGTGTTTATCATTGTCCTGGCATTGTCTCCTCCTGTTGCCTCTGTCTCCTGAGTTCCTTGTGATTCCCTGAGTATGTAAGTTTGCTGCCCTGCGGACGCCATTTTGAAGAGTCCTAATGGTGAACTACTTTTTTTAAATCCAGCAGATTTGACCATTTCGTGAAACTCTCAAGCTCAGAAAAACTTGTGCTATAACGTCAGCTATGAAATATATTTTTTCTCAGCAAAGAAATAATTGTTTTACCGTGTTTTGTTGTAAAATCCTGGCTTCTTTGGCCGTCGCGGACGCCATTTTGAAGAGTGCTAATGTGGCGAAATTCTATTTTTAAATCCAGACGCGTCGCGTAGGCCCTGAGAAACATCCATAAGTTCACCCTCCATGTTAAAAAGTCTTCGTCTGACTCTTCGAAAACAAGCAATAAGGCTCCAGAGTAACACACTGGCTGCTAACTGATAGAGAGAGCACACACCAAGAGACTGAGGGGGACGCTTTTTTGTGACGGACCACATCCGGCGCTGCTCGTAAATACGTTATTTCGTTTTTACTGATAGATAATTAGTTATTAGCGGTACTGCATTTTAAATAAAAATAGCACAAATCCGCTTATGAATTATAAAACTTAGTCAATCCGCTGTAAAGCTAACAGATTATTTAGCTACGCTATAAGCGGATTAGCGCAATAGCGCTACCTAGCGGTCGGGGGCCCACCACTGATAAACAGGTTAAGCCATTGACACGCACCAACATATGTAAATTGGAATCTAACACCCACATATACTTGGGATAACACGTACCTGTGACCCATTCAAAGTTCAGTGTGTGAAAACAGAGCTTACAGAAAACACACACACATCCTACTGTATGTAAATTGACAAGTCACACCTCACACATTAATAGCAGGGACCTGTCAAAGTCTTTGTTAGTCTAGTTCACAAAAGAGGCTCCTCTGTTGCCATCAGGTGTGAGACGCCTGGGAACCAAACCCAGAGCCGCACCATAAGTTTTAGAAATTTGGAATCTTAGACCTCCTCCTCTGTTTAACGATGGTTTCTCTCTTTTTACATAAATCGCCTCCTTCACACCCCTCTCAAACCACCTGTGCTCTCGGTCCAAAATATGTACATTCTGGTCCTCAAAAGAGTGTCCCTTGTCCGTGAGGTGGAGGTGAACAGCTGAGTTTTGTCCAGAGGAGGAGGCTCTCCTGTGTTGGGACATTCTTCTGTGGATGGGCTGTTTAGTTTCTCCAATGTATAGGTCTGGACAGTCCTCGCTGCACTGGACTGCGTACACTACACCACTCTGTTTGTGTGTGGGGGTTTTGTCTTTAGGGTGGACCAGCCTCTGTCTGAGAGTCCTGCTGGGTTTGAAATGTACTGGGATGTTGTGTTTGTTGAAAATCCTTCTGAAATTCTCTGATAGTCCAGCAACATAAGGGATGACAATGTTTTTTCGTCTGTTCTCCTTTTTCTGTTCCTTATTGTGTTTCGTAAATTTCCTCGCTGACTTGACAAAAGCCCAGTTAGGATATCCACATGTTTGGAGAGATTTTTCAATGTGTTTCTGTTCCTTTTCCTTCCCTTCTGACTTTGTGGGTATGTGTTCGGCTCGATGCTGTAAAGTTCTGATGACAGAGAGTTTGTGTTCCAGTGGATGGTGAGAGTCAAACAGAAGATACTGGTCTGTGTGGGTTGGTTTTCTGTAAACTTCAATGTTGAGACTGTCCTCTCCCTCCATGTGAACCAAACAGTCCAAAAAAGGCAGCTTGTTTTCATTTGCATCCTCTCTGGTGAACTTGATGTTGTTGTTATCAACCGAGTTAATGTGTCTGGTGAACGCTTCCACCTCCCTGGCTTGGATTTTGACCCAGGTGTCATCCACATATCGGAACCAATGGCTTGGCCCTGTTCCCTCATAGGAGTTAAGGGCTCTCTGTTCCACTTCCTCCATGTAAAGGTTTGCAACAATGGGTGACACTGGAGATCCCATGGCACAGCCGTGCTTCTGTCTGTAAAAACTGTCATTGAACTTGAAATAAGTGGTGGAGAGGCAGAGATCCAGCAGGGTGCAGATGTGGTCTGGGGTGGAGTTGGTCCTTTTGTCCAAATCCTTGTCTTGTAGAAGTCGTTTTTTGACGGTTTCTACTGCTTCAGAAATGGGTATGCACGTGAAAAGAGAAGTCACATCATACGATACAAGAGTTTCTCCCGGGGTCAGCTTCAAAAGTTGAACTTTGTTGGCAAAATCAATGGAGTTCTTTATGTGATGAGGTGTGTTTCCAACAAGAGGAGCTAAAATACCAGCCAAATGTTTAGCAACATTGTATGTCACTGAGTTCATGTTGCTGACGATGGGTCTGAGAGGTGTATCTTCTTTGTGTATTTTTGGAAGTCCATAAAGGCAGGGAGTGGCCTCCCCCGGGTACAATCTATAATACAATGATCGATTGATTATTTTCTCCTTTTCGAGTTTTTGCAGGTAATCTGTGACTTTCTTTTTAAAGGTGTTAGTTGGGTCCCTCTTCAGGGGCTCATAGGTATTCCTGTCGCTCAGCAGTGTGGTTATTTTTCCCTGGTAATCAGACGTGTTGAGTATTACTGTGCATCTTCCTTTGTCAGCTGGTAAAATGGTGATGTTTTGGTCCTGGCTGAGTGATGTTATAGCTTTCCTTTCCTGCGGTGTAAGATTTGAAGGAGGCAGTTTGGCACTGGAGAGTGTAGCTGATATTTTCATCCGAAGTTGTTCTGCCTCTGCTCCTGTCAAGTTGTTGTTCCTAATCGCATCGTTCCTAATCTTCCTCCAATAGAACATTTAGTAGCGACCGTGAAGCATCAGAGATTCGTCCCCCCAAGGCCCGAGGCAGACGAAGGGGCGATCAAAGCCCAAGACCCCAAGAAGGACCCCAAGCCCAGAGTCCCCAGGGCCACCCAAACAGGACGAGCCACTCGCCCGCTCCCCAGATCCGACCATGGGGGAGAACTGGACGAGCTCCACCAGCGACCACACACAATGACCTCAGGGGGGCCAACAGCGACAAGCCCACAGGCCCCCGCCGGAGCCCGTTGCACTGACGTAGCCTCAGGCCCGGACACAGAGGCCCGGGCACCGGGGACGCCCATCCCTCAGGCCCAGACCCGATAGAACCAGAGGACACGAGCTCCACCAGGCAGCCACCAGGCCGAGCCAACACACGCCCAAGCGCCCAACCCCCGAAAGCGATAGCAAGGGCCCCCAGCCCGCCCGCAGGCAAAAGTTATAATTCTTTATTGAAACCAGGTCTCTCTTGTAAATGAGTCCTCGAGGCTCAATGGGATTAACCTGCCTAAATAAAGGTTGAATGAGTAATTGTAGTGTTTCAGGACCGAGCTGAAAATTTCCGCCAAATGAATTGGCCTTCTGGGGGCCTTAACATATCCCAAAACTCACCAAATTTGGCAGACGCATCAGGACTGCTGAAAGTTTACGTATTTTAAGGGCATCGCAAAAATAGCAACAGAAACGGCTCAAGAGCGCCACCTGGAAATTTTCAAAATATCTTCCGCTTCAGCCTTAGTTTGTCGTAGAAGCATGAAATTTGGTGCACTTGTCCAATTCCCCAAGATGCACAGAAAACACTCCGGCACCAACATTGTACGATAAACAGGAAGGTGGCCATTTTGGAACGCCTTCCCAAATTTCATACCTTTTTGGTGGTTTACAGCCTGCACATTTGAACAAACTCCTCCTAGGGATTTCACTCAATTGGTTTAAAAACTTTGCCATTTTGTTCAAAAGGCATGGGGGACCAAAAGTTACCTAAACTGTTTGTTTCGGAGCATGCTGAAGGGGCGGGGCCAGACATCAAAGTTTGACATCTTGCCATGAAAAACGAAACACTAATAGCACCTACACGAAAACTGTCTGAGACATCAAACCTGTGTTTACCCTCTGTGAATAGCAAACAACCATCAGGGTGCTAACGATTAGGGATGGGGCAGATCCGATACAGTATCGGTATCGGTATCCGATACCAGCATAGTTTCAGTATCTGGTATCGGTTCCAACCTGCCGATATTTTCCGATCCAGTTTCAAAGAGTATTTATGTTCCATCACATTCTGTGACTGCTTAAACAGTGTGTGAGTTAAACCCAAAGACGACACTTTGGGCCTCACATCAGGAAGAACCTAGCCTGGTTAAAACCAGACCCTTGTCCTTCACTTCGCTTTGTACTGGGTCTGGGACTTCTCTCATAAACAAGGATTTCTCCGGTAGATTTTTGACCGGACCAATCAGAGAGCAGAAGGCGGAGTTTTGAACGACGTCGACTGACGTCGTCAGTTAAAATGGCTGCCGCCACGAAGGAATTTTCATGAAAACAAGGTAAAAAACTATTATTTCTTTGCTGAGAAAAATATATTTCTTAGCTGACGTTATATCAGAAGTGTTCCTGAGCAATCAAAGAACAGAAGGCGGAGTTTTGAACGACGTCGACTGACGTCGTCAGTTAAAATGGCTGTCGCCACGAAGGAATTTTCATGACCCCAAGAAGGACCCCAAGCCCAGAGTCCCCAGGGCCACCCAAACAGGACGAGCCACTCGCCCGCTCCCCAGATCCGACCATGGGGGAGAACTGGACGAGCTCCACCAGCGACCACACACAATGACCTCAGGGGGGCCAACAGCGACAAGCCCACAGGCCCCCGCCGGAGCCCGTTGCACTGACGTAGCCTCAGGCCCGGACACAGAGGCCCGGGCACCGGGGACGCCCATCCCTCAGGCCCAGACCCGATAGAACCAGAGGACCCGAGCTCCACCAGGCAGCCACCAGGCCGAGCCAACACACGCCCAAGCGCCCAACCCCCGAAAGCGAGGGCCCCCAGCCCGCCCGCAGGCAAAAGTTATAATTCTTTATTGAAACCAGGTCTCTCTTGTAAATGAGTCCTCGAGGCTCAATGGGATTAACCTGCCTAAATAAAGGTTGAATGAGTAATTGTAGTGTTTCAGGACCGAGCTGAAAATTTCCGCCAAATGAATTGGCCTTCTGGGGGCCTTAACATATCCCAAAACTCACCAAATTTGGCAGACGCATCAGGACTGCTGAAAGTTTACGTATTTTAAGGGCATCGCAAAAATAACAACAGAAACGGCTCAAGAGCGCCACCTGGAAATTTTCAAAATATCTTCCGCTTCAGCCTTAGTTTGTCGTAGAAGCATGAAATTTGGTGCACTTGTCCAATTCCCCAAGATGCACAGAAAACACTCCGGCACCAACATTGTACGATAAACAGGAAGGTGGCCATTTTGGAACGCCTTCCCAAATTTCATACCTTTTTGGTGGTTTACAGCCTGCACATTTGAACAAACTCCTCCTAGGGATTTCACTCAATTGGTTTAAAAACTTTGCCATTTTGTTCAAAAGGCATGGGGGACCAAAAGTTACCTAAACTGTTTGTTTCGGAGCATGCTGAAGGGGCGGGGCCAGACATCAAAGTTTGACATCTTGCCATGAAAAACGAAACACTAATAGCACCTACACGAAAACTGTCTGAGACATCAAACCTGTGTTTACCCTCTGTGAATAGCAAACAACCATCAGGGTGCTAACGATTAGGGATGGGGCAGATCCGATACAGTATCGGTATCGGTATCCGATACCAGCATAGTTTCAGTATCTGGTATCGGTTCCAACCTGCCGATATTTTCCGATCCAGTTTCAAAGAGTATTTATGTTCCATCACATTCTGTGACTGCTTAAACAGTGTGTGAGTTAAACCCAAAGACGACACTTTGGGCCTCACATCAGGAAGAACCTAGCCTGGTTAAAACCAGACCCTTGTCCTTCACTTCGCTTTGTACTGGGTCTGGGACTTCTCTCATAAACAAGGATTTCTCCGGTAGATTTTTGACCGGACCAATCAGAGAGCAGAAGGCGGAGTTTTGAACGACGTCGACTGACGTCGTCAGTTAAAATGGCTGCCGCCACGAAGGAATTTTCATGAAAACAAGGTAAAAAACTATTATTTCTTTGCTGAGAAAAATATATTTCTTAGCTGACGTTATATCAGAAGTGTTCCTGAGCAATCAGAGAACAGAAGGCGGAGTTTTGAACGACGTCGACTGACGTCGTCAGTTAAAATGGCTGCCGCCACGAAGGAATTTTCATGAAAACAAGGTAAAAAACTATTATTTCTTTGCTGAGAAAAAATATATTTTTTAGCTGACGTTATATCAGAAGGGTTCCTGAGCTTAACAGTTCCTAAATCAATTCACGAAATGGTCAAATCTGCTGGATTTAAATAGTTTCGGTTTGACATTTTCCAAACAGCCTCGGGTGCGCTACGAAAATAAATGATAAAAAATCGAATTTTATCTCAAATGTTTAATCTAGGCCAACAGTCAGTAAATTAGAGCCATATAATTACACACTGGTAGCAGAAAAAAATGGCTAAACTAACAAAACTCTGCCTTCCGTTCTCTGATTGGTCCATTCAAAAATCTACCGGAGAAGTCGTTGTCTATGGGACAAGTCCCAGACCCTAGTACAAAGCGAAGTGAAGGACAAGGGTCTGGTTTTAACCAGGCTAGGAAGAACCTAAACTTTAACAGTGAACAGGAGGCAGGTCTTCACCACACACATCCTTCTTACTCATGGTTCAGTTGGAAAAACTAAAAAAACGCTAAGCATGATGGGAAATACAACACAGCCACTCCCTTAACCAGTAAGGCAGTGGATTTTGTTGTCTTTCCCATAATACTTAGCAGTATTTTAGTTTTGAAAACTAAAAAAACGCTAAGCATGATGGGAAATACAACACAGCCACTGCCTTACTGGTTAATGGAGTGGCTGTGTTGTATTTCCCATCATGCTTAGCGTTTTTTTAGGTTTTCCAACTGAACCATGAGTAAGAAGGACGTGTGGGGTGAAGACATGCCTCCTGTTAGCTGCTAAAATTTGTGAGGTTCTTGTGGTTAGGCTCAGAGAGTCTTCATTGGATGTCTCACACCGTGTTGAAATAAATGTTCTCAGTTCAAAATCTTCATTATACACAGTCGTGTACTTGAACGGTATCGGATCGGAAAAGTATCGGTATCGATCGATACCCAGTTTTAAAGTATCGATATCGGATCGGAAACGAGAAATGTGGATCGGTGTATCCCTACTAACGATCCATCGTTAGGCTGATGGCCCTCCTTGATCATGTGAACAGCTGGTTTTGGCTGTCATCAGCCAACTGGTTGATCCACTGTGAGAGGGTGCTATTTATAAGACTGAGCTGAATATAGCACCTCAGACTGAGGAAGCCTTTCGGACGGAAGACGAAACGTTTCTACAAATTTTTTTTTGAATGTCCAAAGGACCAGACTTATCTTTTTTAGACTTTTCAAGACCCTTAGTTTTCCCGAAATTGATTTATCAACTTTTAATAACTTTCAAGACCCCGCAGACACTCTGTAAAGGGGCGTGGTCAGACGTCAAAGTTGCGCTTCAGGCCGTACATTTCCAAATGCTATAACTTTGACGAAAATGAAATTGTAAATGGTTTTAATCAATATTTTGTTAATGTGGGTCCAAGTCTTGCAGCTAAAATTCCATCCATCCATCCTTACATTTTCTTCCGCTTATCCGGGGTCGGGTCGCGGGGGTAGCAGCCTAAGTAGGGAGGCCCAGACTTCCCTCTCCCCAGCCACTTGGAGCAGCTCCTCTGGGGGAATCCCAAGGCGTTCCCAGGCCAGCCGAGAAACATAGTCCCTCCAGCGTGTCCTGGGTCTTCCTCTGGGTCTCCTCCCGGTGGGACATGCCCGGAACACCTCACCAGGGAGGCGTCCAGGAGGCATCCTAACCAGATGCCCGAGCCACCTCAACTGGCTCCTCTCGATGTGGAGAAGCAGCGGCTCTACTCCGAGTCCCTCCCGGATGACTGAGCTTCTCACCCTATCTCTAAGGGAGAGTCCAGACACCCTGCGGAGAAAACTCATTTCAGCCGCTTGTATCCGAGATCTCGTTCTTTCGGTCATAACCCAGAGCTCATGACCATAGATGAGGGTGGGAACGTAGATCGATCGGTAAATTGAGAGCTTTGCCTTTTGACTCAGCTCTCTCTTCACCACGACAGACCGGTACAGCGCCCGCTTCACTGCGGACGCTGCACCTATCCGCCTATCGATCTCACGCTCCAGTTTTCCCTCATTCGTGAACAAGACCCCGAGATACTTAAACTCCTCCACTTGGGGCAGGACCTCCTCCCCGACCTGGAGAAGGCATGCTACCCTTTTCCGGCTCAAGACCATGGCCTCGGATTTGGAGGAACTGATCCTCATCCCGGCCGCATCACATTCAGCTGCAAACCGCTCCAGCGAAAGCTGTAGATCACGAACTGATGAAGCCAATAGGACCACATCATCTGCAAAAAACAGAGAAGCGATTCTAAGGCCACCAAAACGGATCCTCTCAACACCTTGGCTACGCCTAGAAATTCTGTCCAGTTTAAGTGTCAGGCTGGGACTTGGACTACCCCTTCTCTGATACTTCTGAGGCTACCCAGTGTCGCGCTCCTGCCACGTGGCCCCCTGGTGGGTGTTCCTCTGCCTACGGGCGTGCTTGGGGCCCTCACTATCTGGGGCTGGGCGCTTGGGCGTTTGTCAGCTCGGCCTGGTGGCTGCCTGGTGGGGCTCGGGTCCTCTGGTCCTGTCAGGTCTGGACCTGAGGGATGGGCGTCCCCGGTGCCCGAGCCTCGGTGACCGGCCCTGGGGCTACGTCGGTGCAGCGGGCTCCGGCGGGGGCCTGTGTATTGTCGCTGTTGACCCCGGGGGGTCATTGTGTGTGGTCCCTGGTGGGGTTCGTCCGGTTCTTCCACTTGGTCGGATCTGGGGAGTGGACGAGTGGCTCGTCCTGTTCGGGTGGTCCTGGGGACTCTGGGCTCGGGGTCCTTCCTGGGGTCTTGGGCTTTGATCGCCCCTTCGTCTGTCTCGGGCTTTGGGGGGACGGGTCTCTGATGCTTCACAGTCGCTACTAAATGTTCTATTGGAGGAACCTCATTCACTTATGCATGCTCACAACCACACACAAATGGATGCAGGGATGTATAGTAGATGTATGTAGATGGGTATATAAATGAATATAAATATATATGTATGTATATTGTATATATATTTGTAGGTATGGGTATGTGTATTTATAGAAATATTTGCAAGGTCATGAATATTATCAGTCTTTATGCTTGTATGTTTCGTTGTTGTGTTCTGTCATGTGCTTTGCAGGATTGTGGACGGAGGTTTGGTGTGTTTGCCTTGTGCTCTTTCTGTGGACAATTGTTGTTTTGTTGTCTCACTTTCTCTTTTCTTTCTTTCTCTCTATTAAAAAAAAAAAATACATATTGGAGTGAGAGGATGGCTATAAGGTGTGAAGGGAGGCCATCTATAAATGGAAAAAAAAAATACATATTGGAGTGAGAGGATGGCTATAAGGTGTGAAGGGAGGCCATCTATAAATGGAAAAAAAAAAAAAAAAAAAAAGAAATTCTGTCCATAAAAGTTATGAACAGAATCGTGACAAAGGGCAACCTTGGCGGAGTCCAACTCTCACCGGAAACGAGCCTGACTTACTGCCGGCAATGCGGACCAAGCTCTGACACCGGTCGTACAGGGACCTAACAGCCCTTATCAAAGGGCCTGGTACCCCATACTCCCGGAGTACCCCCCACAGAACCCCCCGAGGGACGCGGTCGAATGCCTTCTCCAAGTCCACAAAGCACATGTAAACTGGTTGGGCAAACTCCCACGCACCCTCCAGGACCCTGCTGAGGGTGTAGAGCTGGTCCAGTGTTCCACGACCAGGACGAAAACCACACTGCTCCTCCTGAATCCGAGGTTCGACTATCCGACGGACCCTCCTCTCCAGAACCCCTGAATAGACCTTACCAGGGAGGCTTAAGAGTGTGATCCCCCTATAGTTGGAACACACCCTACGGTCCCCCTTTTTGAATAGGGGAACCACCACCCCAGTCTGCCAATCCAAGGGAACTGCCCCCGATGTCCACGCGATATTGCAGAGTCGCGTAAGCCAACACAACCCCACAACATCCAGAGCCCTAAGGAACTCAGGACGAATCTCATCCACCCCCGGAGCCCTGCCACCGCGGAGCTTTTTAACCACCTCGGCGACCTCAGCACCAGAGATTGGAGAGCCCGACCCAAAGTCCCCAGGCTCCGCTTCCTCAGTGGAAGACGTGCCAGTAGGATTGAGGAGGTCTTCGAAGTATTCCGCCCACCGACTCACAACATCCCGAGTTGAGGTCAACAGCACGCCATCCCCACCATAAATGGTGTTGGTCGCGTACCGCTTTCCCCCCTGAGACGCCGGATGGTGGACCAGAATCGCCTCGAAGCCGTACGGAAGTCATTCTCCATGGCCTCTCCGAACTCCTCCCACGCCCGAGTTTTTGCCTCAGCAACCACCCGAGCCGCATGCCGCTTGGACTGCCGGTACCTATCTGCTGCTTCCGGGGTCCCACAGGCCAAAAAGGCCCAATAGGACTCCTTCTTCAGCTTGACAGCATCCCTCACCGCCGGTGTCCACCACCGGGTTCGAGGGTTGCCACCACGACAGGCACCAACAACCTTGCGGCCACAACTCCGATAAGCTGCCTCGACAATAGAGGCGCGAAACATGGCCCACTCGGGCTCAATGTCCCCCGCCTCCCTCGGAACGTGTTCAAAGCTCTCCCGGAGGTGGGAGTTAAAGCTCCGTCTTACGGGAGACTCTGCCAGACGTTCCCAGCAGACCCTCACAATACGTTTGGGTCTGCCAGGTCTGACCGGCATCCTCCCCCACCATCGGAGCCAACTCACCACCAGGTAGTGGTCAGTTGACAGCTCCGCCCCTCTCTTCACCCGAGTGTCCAGGACATGCGGCCGCAGATCAGATGAGACGACAACAAAGTCGATCATTGAACTACGACCTAGGGTGTCCTGGTGCCAAGAGCACATATGGACACCCTTATGCCTGAACATGGTGTTCGTTATGGACAATCCATGACGAGCACAGAAGTCCAACAACAGAACACCACTCGGGTTCAGATCAGGGGGGCCGTTCCTCCCAACCACACCCCTCCAGGTCTCACTGTCATTGCCCACGTGAGCGTTGAAGTCCCCCAGCAGAACAAGGGAGTCCCCAGGAGGCGCACCCTCCAATACCCCCTCCAAGGACTCCAAAAAGGGTGGGTAATCTGCGCTGCCGTTTGGC
>JBBPBX010057191.1:0-14450 GCA_038048925.1 Garcialebias charrua | reverse complement strand
CTCAGCACCAGAGATTGGAGAGCCCGACCCAAAGTCCCCAGGCTCCGCTTCCTCAGTGGAAGACGTGCCAGTAGGATTGAGGAGGTCTTCGAAGTATTCCGCCCACCGACTCACAACATCCCGAGTTGAGGTCAACAGCACGCCATCCCCACCATAAATGGTGTTGGTCGCGTACCGCTTTCCCCCCCTGAGACGCCGGATGGTGGACCAGAATCGCCTCGAAGCCGTACGGAAGTCATTCTCCATGGCCTCTCCGAACTCCTCCCACGCCCGAGTTTTTGCCTCAGCAACCACCCGAGCCGCATGCCGCTTGGACTGCCGGTACCTATCTGCTGCTTCCGGGGTCCCACAGGCCAAAAAGGCCCAATAGGACTCCTTCTTCAGCCTGACAGCATCCCTCACCGCCGGTGTCCACCACCGGGTTCGAGGGTTGCCACCACGACAGGCACCAACAACCTTGCGGCCACAACTCTGATAAGCTGCCTCGACAATAGAGGCGCGGAACATGGCCCACTCGGACTCAATGTCCCCCGCCTCCCTCGGAACGTGTTCAAAGCTCTCCCGGAGGTGGGAGTTAAAGCTCCGTCTTACGGGAGACTCTGCCAGACGTTCCCAGCAGACCCTCACAATACGTTTGGGTCTGCCAGGTCTGACCGGCATCCTCCCCCACCATCGGAGCCAACTCACCACCAGGTAGTGGTCAGTTGACAGCTCAGGCTCCTTCCCCACCAGAGAGGTGACATTCCATGTCCCAATGTTCAGCTGATGATATACAAATAAAAATAAATGATTAAAATGTTCACATAATGCCAGACATCAATTGTTTTAAGAGTGAAAATTACACAATCTGTTTTTTGTTTTGTTTTGTATTGGCTCCTGTAAAATTTCTTCTAAAAACTGTTACATAAAATGATCAATACTGAGCAGGTAGGCTGAACAGCAGCAGCTGCAATGACGCAGAGGAATGATTTCTTTCTTATATTTACCCAAGGCTGTGAACTTAAGGAGAGGAGCTGAGAAAAAGCTGCAAAAACCAGAACTAACTTGTACTTTTGACCCATATTAACCCTTATTTAAAAAAACACTAACGGCTTCATCATGCATCTGATGAGAGTTCTTAAAAAGTCTGCTCCCCTTGTTTTGTTGTTGCTTCAGTTTTTTCTTCATGTACTATAGGGGAAAAAAAACACAAAACATGCAGTGTCACTATATAATCCATGCAGAAACATGAACAAATACATATTTTAGTTTTAACATCAATAGAAGTACTTTTTTTTGTGGTAAGGGCACCAGTAAACACACAACTAATCAGCATTTTCCCAAATGCAACAAATCACTATTCCAGATTAAGACATTTCTGAACAAGAGCACTTTCATTTTTCCTCCTGTCACCACATTTGTTCCATTATCTACTTCATTGTTCTATTTTGGCTACGTCACTCGTTTCTACAATTATTTATCTTACTTGCTTTTGCTTTAGCAAGGCTTTAAGAAGCCTTGAATTGAAGTGAATTGAAAAAAGCCCTCTGGATAGAGGTCGAAACGTCTTCTGCAACAAATAAAGTCCAGTTGATCTTGCATTGAACGCCTTTTTGAGCTTTAGAAGAAGACTTTTTTGTAGTGTCAAAATTGTATACAAATTTGAGCTTTCTGCAGCAAAACTGACCAATATGTCAGTTCATTTTTGACAGAAAATAAACATTTATTATGGTTGCAAATATATTTATCAGTGTTTTTCACTCAAATACTGGGTCAAACAGACTCAAAGTTTAAAAGAAATGACCTAGGATGAAAAAAAAGTGAATTGACAGCTTAGAAGTTTATAATATTTTTACATTTTATGGTAACACTGATCAATAACAAACACAATCATTAACTACCTCTACCTAACTATTTGACTGAGGATCTGAGGAAATCTCTTTTTGAACTCCCATTGTTCTGAACTGCCTTGACACATTAAATTTCATGATGTAAATGCTGAAAAATCCCATTATCATCTGAACTTGCCTGCATCTTTAAATACATTTAAGAAAGTTTATGACGCAATTCTTTGGAAACAAATAATTTAAGAAGGAAAAGCTAAAGTAAGCCTTTTTATTCACATTCATAAAAGTTCAAGAAAAAAAAGAAGATGGAAAAAATTGGTCCTTCTCAAGTACTAAGCACAAAATTTACATTTTGCTTTTGTGGCATAGAGACTCGGAGGGCGTTGGATAAATGGAGGGAAGAAATGTTTCCCTAAAAAAAAAGAGGGGAAAAAAAAAAAGGAAAAAGGCCAAATTGTGAGTAAAATGTCACACATTCAGTCAAAAAGATGAAACTAGAAAAAGGCTTACAGTGAGCTCACTTGAACATCACAGAAAATCTGTGGGCAGATCAAACACACAGCGCCATGCGAGACAGCCTAAAAATATTTGCGCACGTTATCTGTAAAGAAGCGTGGGAGAAGGTTCCAAACCCAAAAGCAGAAAGTAAATAGAAAACTCTTTCGAGCTGTGATGTCTGTCAAATGTCTTCTTAAGTTACGATTTCACACGATAGGATACCAAAACTTTTCATGCCGCACACTGATAATGTTCATTTTAAGCTCTAAAAGCAAAAAAAGAAAAAGTAGGAGTGAAATGACACTTAAAACGAGGATATACGTTTTAAGTGTTTTATTCTAAGGATCTGTATTTGCTCATTGCCCCTAAATGTGTAAAACCGCTCCAGAACTGCATGACTGCAGCATGGGTTTAGGAGGAATACTCCAGGGCCTATATTCAATTCTCGGTCTCCCACATATCACTTGGATGGATTTGTGGCTTTGTTTCTGTAGCCTTTGACTCATTCCTTCTCAGTCTGAGCGGTTTCCATGTGACTAGGAGGCAATAAGGCAGGCTGAAATGCATCCCCCAGCTCTGACTCATGATTTGATCTGGTTTGTAGTCTCGCTCACCCAGGGCCTGAGTTGATAGGTAGCATTAAGTGCACACCTGGGACCCAAATCCTCACTTTCTCCCCCATTTCCATCCCCCTATAAGCCCAGGGCCTCAGGAACATATTAGTGCTGCACCGCACACTTGGCAGCTCAGGTGGACTTACAGAGACAGAGCTGCCTGCCACATTAGGTGTGAGTGCCAGTCACCATCAGGTCCAATGGGCCAAATCAAAGCACATTCCTGAGACCTTACATGTTTTTTTTTTGCTGGTTAATAAATCTCTTGGCCTGCTGACAACAGGAAATGCAAGTGGTTGATTATTATCTAGAGCACTGAAACAGAAAGGAGGAAGAGTCAGATTGCAATGAGGACGCTTGTCACGCACACAGTGGGTTCTCCCACATCTTTATTCACTCTAAAAAAAAAAATCAAGATGCAACAATGATCCCTAGAAAGATAAATATCTTTCCTTTCACCGTTTTTGTTGTAGGGTAAGAGAACTGTAATCTGAAAATTAGAACACATTTAAAGTTATTATTATATTCTTTTGAAGGAGGAACAATTAATTACTGTATTATTTTCAAGTGTAAAGAAACCAATTCATTAGACACCAGGGGAAAACTATTAAAGTCATCAAGGTATTCAGAAACATACCCTGAATGAACCCATGGATGGAAACCAAAAGTGTTTGATTTCAATCATTTGTTTAAAACAAATGAAACTAATCAATGTGTTGCTTGTAAGCATTGCATGAGCGCTTTCTGTTTGAGCACAGCAAACTGTGTGGAGACAAGAAATTAACCAATCAGTTTCCGCCCAGTCTCTGGGCAGATTGTCCTCCATCCAGCATATTCTGCACCTTTGTTAGATTCCCAAAAACATTAAGAACAGGAGTGCTTATGTTCTGGTGGTTGAGCAACTAATCAGAAGTGGAGTGGCATTCTTTTCCTGACTTTAGTAACCTGCAGGGTGATCATCAGAAACCTTTAGTAAAACTGAAAGTGGCTTTATAGGTGGAAATGATGTATTGCATTATCAGTGTGCTTTTCAAGATTGAATTTGTTTACCTTGTCCATCTAGATGTAAAGTTGTGAGTGCATGTCAAAAGGCTGTGTAGCTGTGCTGACAATTTACAACATACCAGTACCCACTGCAAACGTGTGCTGAACTTCATAAATCTATGAGTGCTGCTTTAGTTAGAGCTGAAAAAGTCTGCTTTCATACCTGTGCTCTGTACCTGAGGAGCAAGGTGGAGGGTATACTGTGATATGCATTTCTTCACTGTTGGACACAAACAGTGTCATTGGCCATGCTATGTAATTAACATGTACATAGCATAAAGCGATGTACACCGCCACCGGATACACTACACTGCCTTTATTATCAGAAAAAGAAAGAAGAACCATTGTTAGGTTTCTTGGGGTTTTGGTGACATGAAGAGGTTTCTGGACGTTGGTTGACAGCCTGCAGGTTCAGTAATGGTTTGGGGTCTTGGGCATACCTGTCAAGTTTTGGATTTAAAAATAAGGGAAATTTTCGGCCGGGTACTCCGAGCCATCCCACTACCCAACCAAAGTCCAGGACCCCTTACATTTTAAGACAGGTTTACAAGAAATCTAAAATAACTACCTATCAGCCACTTACAAACCAGTTATGTTTGTGTGTCTAACATTCAAACCTATTTTGTCAAAAGGATTAGTTGCGATAATTTAAAGGGAATGAAAATGTTTGTTAAACCTAAGTTTATAACCAGTTTGAAGGGTAGATCTACTACAATAAGAGGAATTGATCTTTGGAATGGACTAGAGGACATTGTAAAAATGTGAAGTCCATACTAATATTTAAGAAAATGATTAAAACTATTTTATTGAAGAGTTACATTTAAGTTGATTCTAATATAACACATTATATTAGATATTTTGATGTGACTGTATATCTCTGATGAGACTGTATTATTTTGTATTACAAATAAGTATATTTATATTTGAATTGATAGTTTGAATTGATTGTTTGATAAGGAGCAGATATGATAAGAAATGTTTTCTTCTTCTGCTTCCTTTCATTTTATGTTATGTTTAATTTTTCTTTTTTTTAAATTGTCATTGTTTTTTATATGAAATGAATAAAATTATACAATACAATACAATGTGATCACAATCTGATAGGCCTACCTTTGTGCTTGACGGATTTTTCATGCAGTCGGACACTGCGGTAAAGTTAGTTTTACGTTGGAAGTTGGATATTCGAGCTCCGTGGCTTCAGGGGTGCGTTGCTCTCGTCAGTCCGCTTCATGGAGTCTGATTTCGGCAGTCTGACGGACACCGTTCCTTCCCCCATGAGACACTAAAGTCGCAGTTACAAATCTTACAAAACGCGTAATTGTGCCCCCCACCCTACTCTTCTTTTAGGAAAAGTAAATTCGCTGTCCCATTTTTCAAGATATTTACACGAAGTCTTAACTTTTTTGGCAGGGACGCCTTTTCTCTCGTTACATTCATCCATCTCTGGTGTGTTTTTCCGGGTTTGCTGCTCCCGCTGCTAGCACTAACATCGCGAGAACTTCCACCGAGGCTACTGCAGGTGGCAGTTCTCGCGAGGCTAGTGACATAATTCAGAGGCACTGGAATGTTTTTTTTAAAGAATATTATAATACGGGAAATTTCCGGGAAAATAATAATTCGGGATGACGACGGGAAAGAGGGGTAAAATACGGTAGTTTCCCGGCCAGAACGGGAGACTTGACAGGTATGGTCTTGGGAGTGGTAGCAATGCTCCGTTGGACTGAAGTAGCACTCCTCTGCCAGGGGTTGAGAGCGGAAAGGACCTGGATCATCACCAGCCCTAAAAGAAAATAATTTCTTTATATTGCTATTTTATTTTAACATCTCATATTTTATTCAAGTATAATCAGCATGCTGTTTTAATTAGTTCTGGGGGAACTTAGTGTTGGAAAAGTAAAAAATAAAAAATAAAAATCCAGTTCACGATGGCTGACCTGTACAAGGAATGACACTAAGTTCAATGAATGCAGATTTGTTTACACCTTAAACATGTATAAAAGGAGGGATTGTTAGGTTATTAAAATTATTTGATGACATCATATTTTGTTAACAGTAACAATAGAGTCTTAGAGTCTGGGTCCTTTGAACATCCCATCCCAGATGTGTCAGACAGAGGGTGGTTGCTTTTTGCTGATAGATACACTGAAGCTGCCTCATTTGACCTAGATTGGATAAGTACGGCTGATTCAAGGAGGTAGAAACAAGATAAGATGATATGCTGGTGAAGATTCTCAGTCATCCAGGACATGATAAAATCAGAAAAAGCGTTCAATACAAAAACAACTGGACTTTATTTGTCAACAAATAAAGTCCAGTTGTTTTTGTATTGAACGCTTTTTCTGAAGATAAGATGATCAACAGGAAAACTCATGTGTACAAACTAAAAAAGCTTTCTCTTACCGTATAAGGAATCAGCCGGCAGAAATATGGGGTCATGGGTTTCTTCCTTTAGCAGAATGCTGTCATGACCGTATTGGATTGGATGTTGTCCCCAGGAGCGTCCAGCCTGAAAAGCCAATAAGTGAGGCCTTAAGGACCTCTCTAGATGTTTAGACCAATCAGATAGTTGCACATTCTCAATATAACTCCAGTGTTTCCCCTACTGTTACAAGGAGTAGTTTACAAAACGTTAGCTGTATGAGATTTTTGAGCTAAAATTCGATTTATTTATAATTTATTTTCGCAGCGCACGTGACGGTTTGGAAGAAGTCAAAGCGAAACAATTTAAATCCAGCAGATTTGACCATTTCGTGAATTTATTAAGGGACGGTTAAGCTCAGGAACCCTTGTGCTATAATGTCAGCTAAGAAATATATTTTTTAAGCGTTTATTTAGCTAAATTTTAAAGAAATAAAGCCATCCACCCGCATGCGTGCTCATGGCGAAATACTTTTTTTAATCCAGCTGATTTGACAATTGCGTTCATTTATTAAGGAAAAGTTCAGCTAAGACACATCTTTGCTATAATTTTCAGCAAACAAATAATTGTTTTTACCGTGTTAATCTTGTAAAGTCCTTCCGTGCTCGCTCGCTCTGTGGCCGCCATTTTCAGCAGGGTAAATGACGCGCTGACGCGTCGCGTTGACGCATAATAGATGCGACTTATATAGAGGTGCGACATGTTTATGGATTTTTCCAGTTTATTGCCAATAATAATAATAATAATAATTGTCTAATCTTGTCATCTGCGTATGTTTCCCATACACAGACGAAATTCGTCTCTGCATTTAACCCAACCACCTACCAGGCGGTGCAGTGAGCAGCCATAGAAGGCGCTCGGGGAGCTGGAGAAATAGGTGTGCACTCATAGACACCCCAAGATGTGTAGTGGCCGGGACGCGAACCCGCGTCCTTCGGGTCCCAAGTCAAACGCCCTAACCACTACACCATCTTGGCTCATAAATTGGACAATGCGACTTATAGAGAGGTGAGACTTATCAGGTGGAAAATACAGTAGTTTTATTAAAGCTATGTATGCATATCTTATTCCAGCCATGGATGGATTTTAAGTAATGGACCAACCAAACATTATCTACTAGAATGGCTATAATAAATGCTTAAACTAAGTTAAATTGTCTCTTATCTCTTTGACCTCTTTAATTGCTAAACTGGAATAAAAAATAAATGAAACTTGGTAAGTGGCTATATCATCATACTTATAACGTGCTCAATGTGCCTGTAATGCACTTAAGGATCATTTGAAGTGTGAAGGAATCTTGTTACAGCAATGCTGGATTGCATTTAGGTCACTTTAGGCAAATGCTAAAGTTGCAATACACATTTACGGCCCATTGAGGACGCATTCAGTCGTTGAGTTTTGATTTGACTTCAGCTCCTTACTGGGGTCTCCCTGTGGCCACTTCATTTGATTACTTACGTATTTGCTGATGTCCTCTTGATGCGTTTCAGAGCCAAATTATCCCTGTTTGTCGCTGATAATAAAACTATTACTTCTGTCACAATGGCCATTGGAGGCTTGTACTCTCACTGAGCATGACGTCCCCTCAAGAGCTATATAGCCTTTTATGAAGTAGCCCAATCTTTTACTGGTCAAATGCAGAGAACTGTCCATTATCCTGGAATTGCCTTTGGGGTCTCTGATGGTGGATTAATTATGCAGCATAATTTGCAAATAATCAGCTAGCTTGCCTAAGCAAAACAGGAATGGGATTAATTAACGCTGAAATATGTGTAAATAAGACAAGTTGAAACCAGAAGTCCCCAAATGCTTTTGAACAAGGCAAACGATTTGTTAAATACAGTAATGATTTTTTTTTCTCTTTTACATGCCAAATTATGTTTTCACGGACAGTGGCTTGCCAACAGTCTGCTTTAGTGTAAACATGTTAAAATGACAATGGTCCCTCTTGAAAATTCTTGTTTGTGCTAAGAGGAGAGAATAGGCAACCGGGGAGGTGCAGACAAAGACGGTAAGGTTAGACTCTGTCTGAAAGGAAACCCTTCGGTTTTTATCACCACAACACAAAAGACGGAGAAAGAAAAACAAGTAAAGCTTCCTTACTGGCAAATGATATGTTTCTAACCCCCTTGACGGAGTGAATATTACAGTGTTGATTTTGATTAAATGAAAAAAGAAATATGCGAGGACGACATAGAGATACAGGTAACCTCACATTCGTAATGCAGGAATACAAATGAGAGTACAGTAATCTACAACTGCGGGAGAGATTGGCTTCGTCGTGGGTCTCACTGCTCATACAACCCCCTCCCCAATTCAGCAGTCTGCTCAGAATAACCCAACTAATAAGTCACTTGGAAGAAAATGTGGGGAGTCAGCTGATTCCTAATCCTCTCCTTTTCTCTGTGCTCACACACCAAGAGTCAGACTGATGTGTGCAATCACATGAAAGCCCCTCTGCGGTGGGGCTATCATGGTCTAGTAGACCTGCAAGTGCCGTTGTGTGTATGTGTGTTTTGGCAAAAAGAAATTTGATTGATGCATTGGCGACAAAAATCCCCTTCTGTTTTCAATGTAAACAACAGGATAGCACAGCATGCTGCTGGTAATGATACAGTTTATATGCCTGCGCAGATGATCCATTTATTTGATTCAAAAACAATCTGGTATGGTTCAAAAAATGATTCTTTTCATGTGAAGGCTAATTGCATTCGTCTTAACTTTTATTTTGAAGCTACTTTTGAGGTAATTCTTTGGAAATTCTTTGAGGCAAAATAGTTTAGTCTTTCACAGATTCTACATAAACATATGACATGCATGCTCTTTTTTTGGCCCCCTCCCCCTCCACGTCAATGTCCCGCAGGGGTGAACAAAGAGTCAGAGGGACTCAATGATTGACAGCTCTGTAAACTATTACAGACAGGCTCTATTTCTATGTTTTAAAGTCCCACTCATGCTTGCCAAGAGTGTTATTAGAATATGAGGACCCTTTTCTTGGCTGTCATGAACATTGAATCAGTTTTTTCCCTACAGCATGTTTACAAACTTTATTGTTTATATATGATGATGCAACGAGCACTTGGCACCATTTATTTCACATAAATCCTTGCAGCGTGCTAAAGACAGAATCAACATTTGCTGGCAAAGCCAATGAAAACAGCACCAATTTCTAATATTGTATCTGTTTTATTGTCAGTATATTATTTCCTTTATGGCTGCATTGCTTTGAGTGGTTGTCCTTTTTATTGTGCAGCTGTTTTTTTTTACCTTAACATTGGCTGCCTGTCAATGACTGTCTGTCTGGGAGATATCCCTCTTAAACTTCCCACTTCTTCTTTTAAATAAATTTCCCTGTAGAGCTCATGCCCCACTTAAAAACCATACAGTAATATTGCAGGCTAATGTAACCAGTTGTTCATATCGGCTCCAAAGAATCGACACAACTATGCAGTACCTTTTTCGTCTGTTCCAACTTTAAGGGGAAAGAAAGTCGTCCAAAAGGGAGAAAATGAATCACAGGAAATCTTTTGCGACCCCAGAGAGCAGAGTGTTACTCGAATATCTGCTCTTCATTCTCGTCTAAACCAGAGCTGGCTCGAATAAACATTTAGCTACAAACCGTATGCTTATTTGTTGACTGAATGTTTTAACTACATTTCACCTGACGTCAACTTCTGCTCGAGTACTAAAAGCTTTGAACACTTATTCACACATTTTCCTCTTGTGACTCCCTCGCCCTTCAAACAAGCGTTTCTCATTGAACTAATGCACTGATGCAAATGCACATTGCTGCAAATCAAGTATAATACTTTACTTTGATCCAGCTGTTGATCGCCAGCCATGACAGCACTAAAACCCATAGTGATAGTGGTATATCAAATTTTTGTTGTGTGGTTTTTTTTTTTTCCCTTAGGGTGGTCAGATGTAATAAAGGCTGTGAAAATAGTGGCATGGCCTTTTCTTGCATAAATAGAAAATAAGTCAGTGTTGTTTGTCTTTCCAGCCCTCCTCCCTGAACAAATATAGCCTTTAGACTGTGAGTGATCCTCAACTAAGCTGACAGAAGTTTCTTGGCCTCAGTAAGCAAGTAACATGTGAACTTAGACATTGTAATTTGTTATAATGAGCCCTGTGGGGGCTGCTAGGAGGCACAAACAGAGGATAAGAATGATCCCTTCAGGTGTCTGCTTTAACAAGAAAGCATCCTCTACCAGAACAGAAACCAAAGTGAGACTATTTCTGCGTTTGGTGATTTTGATTATCACCAGAATACATTTTTTAATGTTTAAAAGGTGACAAACTGCATGAAAAAACATGTCTTCATTGGTAAATTTGTTTTATAAAGGCGTAGTGGGGTGTTAAAGAATAACCTCATTGTTGACTTATAGTTAGGTGCAGAAAAACCTCTACGGGCTCAATTAAAAACAAGGTTTTAAAGCAGAAATAATCAGTTATATTCTTTGCCAATGTCTAAGAGTTACTGATGTTGGACAATGCATCAAAGTAATTTGTCTTCCATTGAGAAGTGATTAATGGAGTGAAGCTCGTATTTAAATACACTCACTACAGTAATTCAGTTCGTTTTACAGAAATTGCACTAAAATTAGGTTTGACTATAGCTGAGAGTCCCTTTCAACACATGCTTCAAGTGCAACATATTACAAAAATGTTTTGCTTGAAACTTACACATTCAATTTTGTAGTTTGTCAGCATCATAAACCACTGGTCGGATTTTAATGAAACTTTCAAAAAGTACTTAATGGATTAACATCCAGGAGCTGATTATCTTTAGGAGTCAATCAATTAAAAATGTCCATCATTATCATCATAATTGGACATTAGTCAACACAAAAACATGGCCATGACATTGTAACTTTGGAACACTTGAACTTAAATTTATTGTGGTAGAAGCTGAGAGTGAACATCTTGCAATGTCAAATAATTGTATATAATAATAACTATTATAATTTCACTGTATACAACAATAAGCTTATTCTGATTCTGAAAATCGTTATTTAGGGATTTGACTAAAACAGCTCTGCATTTCTCCGTTTAAAATTATTTTAATTTAAATTTATTTAAGGAAAGCTTGACCTTTTGTCTTGGCTTTTTGAGTTTTTCCTTCAGGATGGTCTAAATCACAACACACCCAAAACAAACTATATTGGCTATTTTTAAACCCAATGCAACTGGATGAGACTTTTAAAAAATGTCAGCTCTGGAAGCATTATTTTTATCTTTAAATCACTTCTTGGTCTGCTGCCTTATGGCGGCCGTGGTGTAGTGGTAATGGCCGTGGTGTAGTGGTAATGGCAGTCGTCCCCCGATCGGAAGGTTGGAGGTTCGAATCCCGGTTACTCACACCATGTGTCGTTGTGTCCCTGGGCAAGACACTTAACCCCGAGTTGCTCCCGGTAGGACTGGAAGGCGCCTTGCATGGCAGTCGCCGCTACCGATGTATGAATGTGTGTATGAATGGGTGGATGGTTGGTATTGTAAAGCGCTTTGGGGTCCCTCTCAGGGGGCTGGAAAGCGCTATATAAATAAGCTCCATTTACCATTTACCATACATCTCCTCCTACATGTCTCTGCGAGAGTGCAGCTACAGCGTGCGCTCTCAGGACATGATTACCTGCAGTGTTCCGTCAGTGAGGACTGAACTTGGAAAAAGGACCTTCTCCTACTCCGCTCCCGCTTCCTGGAATATCTTACAAAAAGATTTGAAGCTCTTGGCCTTGACCTCTCTAAATGACTTTAAGAATCTGTTGGAATCCTGGCAAAAACCAATGCAGACATGTTCCTGTTTTTGATTTTCTACCTTATAATGTTTAGCTACTTTGTTTTCATTTGTTAAAAAAAATCTGTATTTCTCTCTTGTTGATTGTTCAAGGACATTTCTACTGTTGATGTTGTCATCATTCTTTAGTTTGTAGACAGGTCTCTCTTGTAAATGAGTCCTCGAGGCTCAATGAGATTAACCTGACTAAATAAAGGTTAAATGAATTAAGTTTTGAGGAGCTCTGCAGGGAAACATTTTTATTAATGTATACATTAATGTCTCAAACTCGGATTATTAAATAAATGGTGTGTGTGTGATCATAATAAAACCGTAAAGACAGCAGGTTTGGTTTGGAGCATGTTGTGTGTGTGTGTGTGCTGTGATTCCACCTGCCCGTGTCCAAATGAGACCGAGGCGGAGACTTGGTGGTGCCAGGACTGGCCTCAACCTGCAGTCCTGAACGCGAGGCGGACGGAGAGGAGCGACAGGCAGCACAGGGAGGGGGACCCACCGCCGACAGACACCTCGACGTGGAGCTGGGGAAGCGCCTGCAGCTTCGTGGTGGGGCTGTGCGCTTCATGGAAGAAGTCCTCGCGCTCCCTCCGCGCGCAGCACAACAGAAGCTACGCCGCGAGTTAGCTAACGTTAGCTCGCTAACAAGGTCAGTTTGGGCTTTTGGTTCCGTTTTTCTTCTTGGGGTGACATCGTCACCGTCTTCATGTTTGAGTGCTGAACTCGTTCACAGAACTAGGGCGGACTTTCTCTGCTGTAATAAAAACGTGAGAAGGGGTTCATTCTTGTCGGGGTTAGCTTCTCGGTTAGCCCCACTCGGCGGCTCGGTCCGCTCCTTTTTTAATTAATGCGACTTTTAGTGTTTAAAAGTGGACTGTCGTCCTGAAGCGAGCCGCAGTTTGAGTGAAGCTGCGCTGTTTTGGAAAGAGCTTTGCTTTTTAAATGCAGCAGCTGGACTCGCTGCTTGTTTCCGCCTAGAATAAAGCAGGTGCATCTCTGCGCCCGGGAGGAACTGCTGAGGGAAAAGTCACATCCAGCCCCACGCACATTGTGTTTGGAGATCCTTTGGCCCGAGTGCTGGAGAGTTTACCTTGTGTAGGCTGCGGGATGATTGATCAAGGTTGAACGTCGTAGGCGGCTGTGATTTACCAAGGCCTCCTTTAAACCGGGCCCGGTAGCTCATGTTACATGGCTAACACCGGAGATCCATGGCGTCCCCAGCTAATTAAACTTGGTAAATATAAAAAAATAACTCACATTTTCTCCGTTTTTCAGATATTGAGCTAAAGTTGGGTGCAGTAGCTGAGAGTCATCCCCGTGCAAGATCTTTGTGAAACAATCATTGGATTTAAATCTGTAATAAACTTTTGGAGTCAAACTGATTCAAGGTGGCCGCCACAGCTGATCAACATCAGCAAACAAAAACAACAACAAAAAAAGGGCTGGAACTCGTTCAGCTTTGCAGACTGGAGCTATTGCTGTGGCAGTAGCTGAGAGTCATCCCCAACACATGATCTCTTAAGCATGGGCGTAGCTAGGATTTTATGAGTGGCGGTTCATTTAAAGGAAAAGTGGACCTGGAAAGAGCAACACGCCCCCGGTGGTTCACTGGAAGCGCGTCGGGTTGCCACTCCAAACTTTATCTCGACTCGGGTTCGATCCTCACTTGGTTTAACTTATTTTACGTTTGTCTTTTATTGGATAAAAAAAGGAGTTTGTGTTATGCCTGTGGTTAACACAAACTCCTTTTTTTATCCAATAAAAGACAAACGTAAAATAAGTTCAACCAAGTGAGGATCGAACCCGAGTCGAGATAAAGTTTGGAGTGGGAACCCGACGCGCTTCCAGTGAACCACCGAGGCATGTTAACCAGTTCGACATTAGCGGTTTCTCCATACCTTCTCTTTCCACCTCTCTTAACACAGAACTTGTGTTGTGCGGGAGTTGTAGGCGGGACTTCATAGGCAAAGTGGGTGGTTCGTTCAAACCCCCCCTGGCTACGCGCTCTTAGCACTAACAGCTCATGTAAGTGAGTGTGACGTTTTTAAGCTTTGACCAAAACAGGCACAAATGTCATTTTCAGCACTGGTGTAGCCTGGTTAAAACCAGACCCTTGTCCTTCACTTCGCTTCGTACTAGGGTCTGGACTTTCTCCATAGAGAACCAATTCTTGCTGGAGGCGTGGCCTCTGCTGAGGAACAAAACCATTGGATCTTAGAAAAATTTTGAACAGGGAAAAGCATTCTGCTCCCTCCCCT
>JBBPBX010057190.1:0-11249 GCA_038048925.1 Garcialebias charrua | reverse complement strand
TACAAATCTGTATCTTAAAAAAATATATACTGAGCTTTAAAAATAGGTTCAGTTAAGTTATATAGATTTTTTTTATGTCACCACAGCAAGTATAGCACATCATAAATGCAGGCACCTCCAAAAGAACTTTAATGTTTTAATGCTTCCCATTAAGTCGTTTAGTAAGAATGAACCAAGCACAATATCCACCATCTAGTCCCCATTCTAAATCATATTTTAATCAACTGAGTGCCCTTTCTAATGCACACTTGTGTTCAAAAGTGGTAGACCGAGTGTGACCTTGGCTTGATGGATCAGTCATCACTTTTATTTATACACCTACCCTATGATCAAGCACCAATAAATCCTTGTTTAAACTTAAGAGGCACTTGTGCTCAAGAGACTAAACTGTCATCTGACAAGGAAGAAGATGACTTTACGAGGAGGACAAAAGAACATAAACATCCCCTTCTCATTTTTGATTTAAGTGATGTGCATCAGGTGAGAGAGAATACATGGAAGAGCTTTAATATATTTTATATACAGTAATGCAAAACAAACAACTACAAAAATCCCCCCAAAATCATCCATACTTTTTTATTTATTTATGTATTGTGTGTGTGTGTGTGTGTGTGTGTGTGTGTGTGGGGGGGGGGTCGAATACACAGCGGTAAATTTCCACTGCACAAAATGTGTACAGGAGAATGACACCTACACAAAGCTATGGTAAGAAGTGCTGATATAGGCACAGCTAAGTGCCACTTGGTGATTGCACCACCCTAGCAGTGCTTTCCCGTCTGGTGCCTTCTGGTTGACTGTCTGCAAAGTCATCTGCTAGAACAGTCTTCTTATTCTAGAACAGTCTTCTTATTCTAAACACCACTAAAAAGTTCAAAATCAAATCTTGAAAATCTGTATGAATTTAGGGGTGGCATTAAAGATGTTTATTATATATAAATATATATTGTAATGCTTTTTAAGCTCAATATTGTGTGGTCACATTATTTTTGCGATTGTATTATACATAAATAAATACCAAAATAATTAAATGAATCAAATAAAAATCAAATCAAATACTAAATCCAGTAACCAGGGTAGGGTTTGTAGCTGAAATGTGCAAAAATATTGTGGTTAAACGCAAATTGAGAAAGTTCTGGACAACTTCAGCAAACAAGATACAACAGTTCATAAGGATTGTAAAAATGCTTTGCCTATTGAGTTTCATCTTGAATTTCATAAGAGCATAACATTTTCAAATCAAACTGTATAATGTCATCAAAGTTCATGCTAAATGATCCAGCAGGTTAAACAAAATCAGACAAAGTTGTCAGGTCCCCTGGACGGTTTATTTTTGTTGAAACTTTTTGTCTTTCATCCAAAATACTTCATCGGTCTGAGGAGCCACAACAAATTCAGTCTTAAAATAACCTTCACATAGTGGACCAGCCAGTTTGATGGTGTTAAGCTGTTTTTCGGAGTCTGATCTCTCCCCTACCTTATATGAATCACACACACATTGTATTTAATATACATAATATTTGAACACTGCAACATTGTCAGACTAGAACTTTCTGTTTGTTTTGATTGTAGGCCCCTGTTACTCTCATGTGAATAAAGCAGTGGGATGCTGTCTGTACAGAAAATATTCCATAACACAAGTTCAGATTTTGGGTATTACTACATTTGTTCTGTTGAATTATTTCTTTTTTCAGGAAGGCCTACACACAAGTCAAACACAAACTGGTCTCCTACACTGAAGTTGACAGACACACTTACTCTGAGAAAGTCAGCAACAGAGGAACAGCAGGTAATGACACAAGCAACCGGCACAATAATTCAAAAATATCAAAGTAAATCTAAGATAAAATTACTGAAATCAATATAAAATTGAACATTTATCTTTGTGAATGAGTAAAAATGTTAGGAGCAACTGTATTTATTTTATTTTTTCTACTTTGAATAGCAAACTTAGAGTCTTATTTTAGACTTGGTTATGCAAACATGACAATGTTTACTAATCTTTTTTTAAAAGGTACAGACGAGTGAAGGACCAAGTTCCATCCAAAGAAAAGCTCCAGTGTGAGGACTCCTAGACCTTTGTCTAGTCTCAGATCTTAGACCTGGGTCCAGTCTTGGATCCTGAGGGGCTGACTGCTCCAATCAGGTGGTCCCACATGACAAGGAATTAGTTCCAGTTTTATTTATTTTTTCTTCCAGAAACTGCACTGGTCTCCATCATTCTTTGTTGATGAGTGTTTTTAACCTGGTATTTATTCTGTAGCCAAATAAATTTAATTAAAAGACGAAAATCACCCACAGTTCTCATATAGCACTTTGAGATTTTCATTAATGAAAAGTGCGTTATAAATTGAATTCATTATTATTATTATTATTATTATTATTATTATTATTATTATTGTATTCAGTTTCAACTGTTTTGAATTTATAATTATAGAATTTACTCTGAACTTTATCAGTCTCATCCTGGAGGAGGAACCATACAGCAACATGCATGTTTTTATGTGTACAAGGCTTTTGACTTGGGACCCGAAGGACGCGGGTTCGCGCCCCGGCCACTACACACCTTGGGGTGTCTATGAGTGCACACCTAATTCTCCAGCTCCCCGACCGCTGACTACGGCTGCTCGCTGCACCACCTGGTGGTGGTTGGGTTAAAGGCAGAAGACCAATTTCATCTGTCAAGTATGGGAAACATACACAGATGACAAATGTGACAAATTATTATTATTATTAATTATGTCAATAAAACAGTAAACTGGTAAGTTGCCAAAGAGCAATCACTACATCTAGGTTTTATTTATGTGCAGTAGAATAATGTCTAGTAGATTTGACATAACAATGAAACTACTTCTCAGTATTGGAGATTAAACAGAGTATCTTAATTATTGAAATAAAGAAGGTGAAACTTGGTGCAACTGTTTAATTCAAACTAAAGGTAAGCACATGTAAATGGTAAATGGAGCTTATTTATATAGCGCTTTCTAGCCTCCTGTGAGGAGCCCCAAAGTGCTTTACAATACCAGCCATCCACCCATTCATTCAGACATTCATACACCAGTAGTGGTAGCCTGCCTTGCAAGGCGCCATCCAGACCTACTGGGAGCAACTCTGGGTTAAGTGTCTTGCCCAGGGACACAACAACACATGGTGGGCGGATGCGGGATTCAAACCTCCAACCTTCCAATCAGGGGTCGACTGCCATTACCACTACACCACGGCCGCCCCAGGATGTACGTTTAGGAATGCATGTTTCACAGCAACCCCAAATGTACTTCAAAAGCATATTCATTTATATAAATTATATTTTCACTAATTTGTTGCTGTGGTGCAATGACTGCACACAACTTCTGGACTTAGTGGAGTTACATCCATCTCCTAGGACTCTCAGTACCTTACAAAGAAATAGAACACAAAGGAGGAAAACAATTAAAATGCTGTTCTTGTTTCAGAGTTTAAAACAACTTTTGACCAATTGATTAAAAGGAGTTACCAAATTGTACCTTTTCACCACTAACTTTATTAACAAAGGCAGATCACAGTGGAAAATAAATATCAATGACATTTACTGTAGCACGTTGAATACTATGACTGAGCAATAATTACAAATAATTAATTTTGTTACCACTAATTTAAGTACAAAAGGCAGTCATATGCTAAATAAACAATGTAGTAATGTAAGAATATATCAGTGATCTTTACTGTAGTACAAGCTACTTCAGGTAAGCTGAAGTAGCTTGTACAAAATCGTTGATATTTACAATGATCTTTAACGTAGCAAAGATTAACTTAGCTGATGTAGCTTATATTACAGTAAACATTGCTGATATTTACTGTGGCTCAAGTTACATTAGCTAAGCTAATCTTTGCTACGTTAAAGGACGCTGATATTTACTGTGTGCTACAGTAAATATCAGCGTAGCAAAGATTAGCTTAGCTGATGTAGCGTGTAGCAAGCTATGAGGGACAGCTACGTGTATATTGATTACTTACTCTGCCAGTCACCAGAACTTTATTAACATGAAGAATTCGGACATCCTTCATAAATTTGTTACTGATTGTAAGCATCCATGGATTTAAAGCTGAAAAGTTCCTCCGTTGTAGGCACTCGTATTCCCAAAATAATTAACGATATCAGTGTAACTTCTCGGTGACAAGTTGTCTGCTTTGTCTGACATAATTTATTTCTCCACCTCATAGGGGTCAACTCCGACTGCATCTATGTTATGCCTATATCTTGCTCTTGGTATCAATATACTGAGCTCTGGTCTGTCTGTTGGCCATCTTCCTTGAATTCGTCTTTAAGTATAGCAGAATACCCGGTATTGCACAATACCAGTCACGTGTGTGGGAACTATGTGTAGCAAGCAACCATCAGGGTGCTTATGATCCATATTTAGGCTGATGGTTTCAATCATGTGAGCAGCTGATTTTGGTTGTCAGCAGCAAACTGGTTGATCCACTGTGAGAAGGTGCTATTTATAAGACTGAGCTGAATACAGCTCCTCAGACTGAAGAAGTCTGAGGTGAAGAAATAAGAAGAAAGACGAAACGTTTCTACAACATTTTTTGTTTGTTTTTAGTTTTAGTTTTTTGAATGTCCAGAGGTCCAGACTTAACTATTTTAAACTCTAATCTTCATTTGATAAAAAAAGAAGTATGTATGAAACCAAACTGGATTTGTGTAATAATGATTACCATGATTTTTGTTGCTTGTTTGTTTCTGATGGGAGAAGTTTCCCATTTAAAGAAACTTGTCCAGATGACATGGTTTAACCTTTTTTGTTGTTACTAAATCAGTTCAGAGCCGGCCTGCTAACATACTACATCATAAGTGTCTTCTTTAAGGCCCCAGTATAGCTCTGCGTACGGCCGTATGCAGAGCTATACTGGGGCCTTTACTCTTTCCAGCAAAAAAAAATACCGACCCTTTGGGAGGCCTGTAACACCTATTTCAGCAAGACAATGCTAAACCACACACTGCATTCAATAAACCAGAATTACTTTGTATTATAAGTGTCTGGGTGCTGAACTGAACTACCTGTAGTCCAGCTCTCTCACCAAGTAAAAACATTGGACAAACCATGAAATGCAAATTCTTGCTAAGATTAACAGGTTGAAAATCTTGAATCCTATATCAAACAAAAACAGGGCATTTCCTCCAAAAACTTCAGCAGCTGCGTCTATCAATCGATTTTTACAGAATGTCACAAAGGAGGATGCTTCAAACATGGCCCTGGTCCCACTTTTTAATATGCTTGTTGCCACCAACTTATTATTATTATTTTCTTAAATGTGTGTTACACTGTTGATATGTTTACAGTGCCCCATTGTCAGGGCTGCAGTAGTTTGGTGGTCTAAGCCATGGGCTTGTATTCCCAAGGCTCTGAGTTCAAATCAACAAACGGCTTATGACAAGAATAACATAAAACAATTGCCAGATCTCTGATGTGAAATTGATCACTGTGGCCACTGCTGCAGAAGGAATCAGCGGAAAGAAAAACAACTCTGTTTCACTGAGAATATAGCAGTGGTGGAGAAAGTACTCAAACACTGTACAGTACTTATGTAAAAGTACAAATAAACAGACAAATATGTACTCCAGTAAAAGTAAATCAAAAAGGCGTTCAATTCAAGATCAACTGGACTTTATTTGTAACAGAAGACGTTTCGCTTCTCATCCGAAAAGCTTTATCAATTCAATGAACCAGACTGTGTGTGCGTGTGGATTTATAACAGGAGTCACGCACCATCATATGTAAATTGCAAGCTGAGGTAACACATACATGTAAATTGACAGATCACACCTTAACAGTAGGGAGTTCCCTTGAAGTCTCTGACAGCAGACACAACAACTGTATGTAAATTGACAAAAAACACCTCACAGCCCAACAACAGAGGTTTCTCAACAAACTTTGCTAGTCTAATTCACAGACAAGACACCTCTGCTCCCATCCGATGTAAAACGAAGTACCATATTAATGTTTTTACTTAAGTAAAAGTAAATAAGTACTTGCTTTTAAAAATACTTAAAGTATTAAAGTAAAAGTACTTGCTGAATGTATTACCAAATGCAATGGTCTACAATATCATCAAGTGTGCATACTGTATGTATATTTTCTGGAATGTATAAATAGCTTTGAGCCATTTTAATGAACAATGCTGCAGATAATATGGTACATGTTTTTTATTGTGTTAACTCTGTAACACAGTGCACACTTGGACTCGTGATTCTGTGAATCAGAATTTCAGGGATGACAAGCAGAGTTAAATGTTAATCAAAATAAGAAAGACAAATGATTATACCTTTGAAAGATTTTATTTAACACAGAACAAAATCAATGTGTCATTTTAACTGCAGCAAAAACATTTAAGTAAAAGTTGTCTGACAGAAAAAAGGAGCATTAGACCTAACAAAGGAACATGCTCTGATCATTTCAACTCCAGTTTGTCATCAACTCTAGTTAAAATACTGTCTAGTCAACATTGTAATGGGTCAATAGTGAACAATATTTTAACGTCCTGACACCATTGTCAAAACGTAGACCCGAGTGTCGAGACATTTGGAGACATGTCTTGTCTTCTAACATCCCATGAACTGACACATTTTAATATTGCAGCAATAATTTCTTGTTCAAGTTCAGAAGAAGTTGGTTTTCAAAGTTTTTTTAGTCCAGTCTGTCTCTTTTGGGAGAGAAAATATTATTTCAATAATATTTAATTAGTCTTTCAATAAAAAACATGGTTGGTGTGTATCTTCTGGCTCTGTGGTGGAATCCATTTTGGGTGTGTTAGTGGTGCTGTGGGTGCTCCCAGCTCAATGACGTTTATACTAGAATATACATCATTGGTCCAGTTCTTCTTGAAGGCGGGTCTAATGTTACCTGTCCACTTTGCAGTGATTCAATGGAACAACTCCCCTCTCGACATCAGTTACTTTCAAACTAACGACAAATCCAAAAACTGCAACGTAAATGTAACTTGTAACTCAACACATTATAGAAATGTAGTGTAGTAGAAAGTGCAGATACTTCATGTAAAATGTAGTGCAGTAAAAGTATCCACATTTAATTATACTTAAGTAAAGTACAGATGCATGAAAAATGTACTTAAGTACAGTAACAAAGTATTTGTACTTAGTTACATCCCACCACTGGAATACAGTATGAATGTGTGAGATTTTCATGTCATTGTGTTCTGTTTTTTTTTACATTCTACACATTGCCCCAACTATTTCAGAATGAGGGTTACATATCTTTTGTACAAGACTTCTAAATAAACATATTTTAATATTTAGGCATGCTGCCATATATTTTTGATAGTAAGCTTTCATTATAAAATATGCCCAAAACATTAATTGCAACAATCAATGATTACTGAGTCTAAATTGAGGATTCTTGTGGTTTTCTGGATCAGTGACCTTCACCTAATATCTGCTTCAAGACTAATGCCATTAAAATATGATGATGGTTTTAGAATAAATTGGTCCTAGCTTTACTTATGTAGAGGATTTTTTAAACACTTTGATGTGACATTTTTCATTTTGGAATCAACAACATTCCCATGTGTTTACTTTGAGATTAGCGAAATAACAGACCCTCTGCAGTGAATACAATTATTTAAATTTGCTTATCTAAGATTAAGTCAAATACCACTCATTTAGAAGAAAAAAAGCAAAACAAACCAATACAAACAACTACACAAACATATATGTGGTACTGCCACATACATGGTAAAAGTGTCATTTTTAGTGCTAAATCCACTGGATGAAAAAAGCAAGAGAGACCTGGGATTTGAATAGCTTGAAGAAAACTCTGACTCAGTGCCAATTCTTCCACTGTTTTCCAGTTTTCTGAAACTGGAACACCCTTGTGCTATTCATTATCCATCCATCCATCCATCCATCTTCTTCCGCTTATCCGGGGTCGGGTCGCGGGGGTAGCAGCCTAAGTAGGGAGGCCCAGACTTCCCTCTCCCCAGCCACTTGGAGCAGTTCCTCCGGGGGAATCCCAAGGCGTTCCCAGGCCAGCCGAGAAACATAGTCCCTCCAGCGCGTCCTGGGTCTTCCTCTGGGTCTCCTCCCGGTGGGACGTGCCCGGAACACCTCACCAGGGAGGCGTCCAGGAGGCATCCTAACCAGATGCCCGAGCCACCTCAACTGGCTCCTCTCGATGTGGAGAAGCAGCGGCTCTACTCCGAGTCCCTCCCGGATGACTGAGCTTCTCACCCTATCTCTAAGGGAGAGTCCAGACACCCTGCGGAGAAAACTCATTTCAGCCGCTTGTATCCGAGATCTTGTTCTTTCGGTCATAACCCAAAGCTCATGACCATAGATGAGGGTGGGAACGTAGATCGATCGGTAAATTGAGAGCTTTGCCTTTTGACTCAGCTCTCTCTTCACCACGACAGACCGGTACAGCGCCCGCTTCACTGCGGACGCTGCACCTATCCGCCTATCGATCTCACGCTCCAGTTTTCCCTCATTCGTGAACAAGATCCCGAGATACTTAAACTCCTCCACTTGGGGCAGGACCTCCTCCCCGACCCGGAGAGGGCATGCTACCCTTTTCCGGCTCAAGACCATGGCCTCGGATTTGGAGGAACTGATCCTCATCCCGGCCGCATCACACTCGGCTGCAAACCGCTCCAGTGAAAGTTGTAAATCACGAACTGATGAAGCCAGTAGGACCACATCATCTGCAAAAAACAGAGAAGCGATTCTAAGGTCACCAAAACGGATCCTCTCAACACCTTGGCTGCGCCTAGAAATTCTGTCCATAAAAGTTATGAACAGAATCGGTGACAAAGGGCAACCTTGGCGGAGTCCAACTCTCACCGGAAACGAGCCTGACTTACTGCCGGCAATGCGGACCAAGCTCTGACACCGGTCGTACAGGGACCTAACAGCCCTTATCAAAGGGCCTGGTACCCCATACTCCCGGAGTACCCCCCACAGAACCCCCCGAGGGACGCGGTCGAATGCCTTCTCCAAGTCCACAAAACACATGTAAACTGGTTGGGCAAACTCCCACGCACCCTCCAGGACCCTGCTGAGGGTGTAGAGCTGGTCCAGTGTTCCACGACCAGGACGAAAACCACACTGCTCCTCCTGAATCCGAGGTTCGACTATCCGACGGACCCTCCTCTCCAGAACCCCTGAATAGACCTTACCAGGGAGGCTTAAGAGTGTGATCCCCCTATAGTTGGAACACACCCTACGGTCCCCCTTTTTAAATAGGGGAACCACCACCCCAGTCTGCCAATCCAAGGGAACTTCCCCCGATGTCCACGCGATATTGCAGAGTCGCGTAAGCCAACACAACCCTACAACATCCAGAGCCCTAAGGAACTCCGGGCGAATCTCATCCACCCCCGGAGCCTTGCCACCGCGGAGCTTTTTAACCACCTCGGCGACCTCAGCACCAGAGATCGGAGAACCCGACCCAAAGTCCCCAGGCTCCGCTTCCTCCATGGAAGACGTGCCAGTAGGATTGAGGAGGTCTTCGAAGTATTCCGCCCACCGACTCACAACATCCCGAGTTGAGGTCAGCAGCACGCCACCTCCACCATAAATGGTGTTGGTCTCGTACCTCTTTCCCCCCCTGAGACGCCGGATGGTGGACCAGAATCGCCTCGAAGCCGTACGGAAGTCATTCTCCATGGCCTCTCCGAACTCCTCCCACGCCCGAGTTTTTGCCTCAGCAACCACCCGAGCCGCATGCCGCTTGGACTGCCGGTACCTATCAGCTGCTTCCGGGGTCCCACAAGCCAAAAAGGCCCAATAGGACTCCTTCTTCAGCCTGACAGCATCCCTCACTGCCGGTGTCCACCACCGGGTTCGAGGGTTGCCACCTCGACAGGCACCAACAACCTTGCGGCCACAGCTCCGATAAGCTGCCTCGACAATAGAGGCGCGGAACACGGCCCACTCGGACTCCATGTCCCCCGCCTCCCTCGGAACGTGTTCAAAGCTCTCCCGGAGGTGGGAGTTAAAGCTCCGTCTTACGGGAGACTCTGCCAGACGTTCCCAGCAGACCCTCACGATACGTTTGGGTCTGCCAGGTCTGACCGGCATCCTCCCCCACCATCGGAGCCAACTCACCACCAGGTAGTGGTCAGTAGACAGCTCCGCCCCTCTCCTCACCCGAGTGTCCAAGACATGCGGCCGCAGATCAGATGAGACGACAACAAAGTCGATCATCGAACTGCGACCTAGGGTGTCCTGGTGCCAAGAGCACATATGGACACCCTTATGCTTAAACATGGTGTTCGTTATGGACAATCCATGACGAGCACAGAAGTCCAATAACAGAACACCACTCTGGTTCAGATCAGGGGGGCCGTTCCTCCCAACCACACCCCTCCAGGTCTCACTGTCATTGCCCACGTGAGCGTTGAAGTCCCCCAGTAGAACAAGGGAGTCCCCAGGAGGCGCACTCTCCAATACCCCCTCCAAGGACTCCAAAAAGGGTGGGTAGTCTGAGCTGCCGTTTGGTGCATAGGCACAAACAACAGTCAGAGCCCGTCCCCCCACACGTAGGCGAAGGGAGGCTACCCTCTCGTTCACCGGGGTGAACCCCAACGTACAGGCACCAAGATGGGGGGCAACCAGTATGCCCACTCCTGCTCGGCGCCTCTCACCAGGGGCAACTCCAGAGTGGAAGAGTGTCCAACCCCTCTCAAGGAAACTGGTTCCAGAGCCAGAGCCATGCGTTGAGGTGAGTCCGACTATTTCTAGTCGGAACCTCTCAACCTCACACACTAGCTCAGGCTCCTTCCCCACCAGAGAGGTGACATTCCATGTCCCAATGGCCAGCTTCTGTAGCCGAGGATCAGACCGCCAGGGTCCCCGCCCTCGGCCGCCACCCATCTCACATTGCACCCGACCCCTTTGGCCCCTCCCACAGGTGGTGAGCCCATGGGAAGGGGGACCCACGTCTCCTCTTCGGGCTGTGCCCGGCCGGGCTCCATGGGTAAAAGCCCGGCCACCAGGCGCTCGCCAGCGTGCCCCACCTCCGGGCCTGGCTCCAGAGTGGGGCCCCGGTGACCCGCGTCCGGGCGAGGGAAAACTTAGTCCATTAATTGTACTCATCATAGGGGTTTTTGGGCTGCACTTTGTCTGATCCCTCACCTAGGACCTGTCTGCCTTGGGTGACCCTTCTAGGGGCATGAAGCCCCTGACAGCATAGCTCCTAGGATCATTGGGACACTCAAACCCCTCCACCACGGTAAGGTGGCAGCCCAGGGAGGGG
>JBBPBX010057189.1:12323-22513 GCA_038048925.1 Garcialebias charrua | reverse complement strand
CAGGTTTCTGCTCATCCTGACCAAACTGTAGGAGAAGAACCGATGGGATCACTATCCTCATCTCTTGAACCAGAGGTGAACAGCTTTCTGACTTGGAAATCTTTCTAATTTGTCTGACAGGTATTTTAATGGACATGGGTTTTTGGGACAGTAGACACAGTCCCTGCAATGCTTGTGCCTATCAGGGGACTGCATTCTGAGGACTGTGTGTAGATGACTGTAGAGTAATATTGTTGGCAATCAGTAGGACCTTGCTTAAAATAGTATTGCCAAACAACTTGTCTAGCTTTACCGTAGCTCTTATTGTTACTGTATAGTGTTCTAACTTGAAGTTAATATTAAATGAATCTTAATGACTCATTTGGTGTCTTCTCTACAGGTTTCTGCTCACCCTGACCAAACTGTAGGAGAAGAACCGATGGGATCAAGATTTATGTTGTGCGAAGAGACTCAACAAAACTTGAACTCAATAATTTTCAAAGTAATTCAGAGGATTGATTTTCAGGTTGTTGAAAAAGGCAAAAATTGTTCTAGTAATATGTTTGCTTAAAGGTATCATAATTAGTTTTTTCTTTCTTTTTTTAAGTTGAGCTTCACCTTTAGTTGAAATGAGGCACAATGCTTTGTAGAGCTCTTTGGTGATCACCTTAATTTAAAGGACTTCAGGATTAAAATTTGAGTAGAATAGTGTTCTTAAAACCTGCTTCAAAGAAAGATTATTTGCTTCTGAATCTATTTAAGTAGGATCTTTTGTTTAGTTTGAGTCATGTATATTGTGTATCTTCTAGATACTCCCTGTGATGGACTGGAGACTTGTCCAGGTGTCCCTGTGATGGACTGGAGATTTGTGCAGGTGTCCTTGTGATGGACTGTTGACTTGGACTTGTCCAGGTGTCCCTGTGATGGACTAGAGATTTGTGCAGGTGTCCCTGTGATGGACTGGTGACTTGTCCACGTGTCCCTGTGATGGACTGGAGACTTGTAAATGTGTCCCTGTGATGGACTGTAGACTTGTCCATGTGTCCATGTGATGGACTGGAGACTTGTCCATGTGTCCCTGTGATGGACTGGAGACTTGTCCATGTGTCCTTGTGATGGACTGGAGACTTGTCCACGTCTCCCTGTGATGGACTGGAGACTTGTACACGTCTACCTGTGATGGACTGGAGACTTGTGCAAGTGTCCCTGTGATGGACTTGTGATGTCCACGTGTCCCTGTGATGGACTTCTGATGTCCACGTGTCCCTGTGATGGACTGGAGACTTGTCCAAGTGTCCCTGTGATGGACTGGAGACTTGTCCAGGTGTCCCTGTCATGGACTAGAGACTTGTCCACATGTCCCTGTGATGGATTGGTGACTTGTCCTGGTGTCCCTGTCATGGACTGGAGACTTGTCCACATGTCCCTGTGATAAACTGGAGACTTGTCCAGGTGTTCTTGTCATGGACTAGAGACTTGTCCAAGTGTCCCTGTGATGGACTGGAGACTTGTCCAGGTGTCCCTGTGATGGACTGGAGACTTGTCCATGTGTCCATGTGATGGACTGGTGACTTGTGTAGGTGTTCCTATGATGGACTAGAGACTTGTAAATGTGTCCCTACACACACACACATATATATATATATATATATATATATATATATATATATATATATATATATATATATATATATATATATATATATATATATATATATATATATATGTATATGTGATAGATTGGAGACTTGTGCATGTGTCCTTGTGATGGACTGGAGACTTGTCCAGGTGTCCCTGTGATGGACTGGAGACTTGTCAAGGTGTCCCTGTGATGGACTGGAGATATGTCCAGGTGTCCCTGTGATGGACTGGAGACTTGTCCATGTGTCCATGTGATGGACTGGTGACTTGTAAATGTGTCCCTGTGATAGACTGGAGACCTGTAAATGTGTCCCTGTGATGGACTGGAGACTTGTAAATGTGTCCCTGTGATAGACTGGAGACTTGTAAATGTGTCCCTGTGATGGACTGGAGACTTGTAAATGTATCCCTGTGATGGACTGGTGACTTGTAAATGTGTCCCTGTGATGGACTGGTGACTTGTCCACGTGTCCCTGTGATGGACTGGAGACTTGTCCAGGTGTCCCTGTGATAGACTGGAGACTTGTCCACGTGTCCCTGTGATAGACTGGAGACTTGTGCAGGTGTCCCTGTGATGGACTGGTGACTTGTCCACGTGTCCTTGTGATGGACTGGAGACTTGTGCAGGTGTCCATGTGATAGATGGGAAACTTGTCCACGTGTCCCTGTGATGGACTGGAGACTTGTCCACGTGTCCCTGTGATGTACTGGTGGCTTGTCCAGCTGTCCCTGTGATGGACTGGAGACCTGTCCAGGTGTCCCTGTGATGGACTGGTGACTTGTACACGTGTCCCTGTGATGGATTAGAGTCTTGTCCACATGTCCCTGTAATGGACTGGAGACTTGTCCACGTGTCCCTGTGATGGACTGGTGACTTGTCCACGTGTCCCTGTGATGGACTGGAGACTTGTCCAGGTGTCCCTGTGATGGACTGGAGACTTGTAAATGTGTCCCTGTGATGGACTAGAGACTTATCCACGTGTCCCTGTGATGGACTGGTGACTTGTAAATGTGTCCCTGTGATGGACTGGAGACTTGTCCACGTGTCCCTGTGATGGACTGGAGACTTGTCCATGTGTCCCTGTGATGGACTGGAGACCTGTCCATGTGTCCTGTGATGGACTGGAGACGTTCACGTGTCCCTGTGATAGACTGGAGACTTGTCCATATGTCCTTGTGATGGACTGGAGACTTGTCCATATGTCCTTGTGATGGACTGGAGACTTGTCCATATGTCCTTGTGATGGACTGGAGACTTGTCCATATGTCCTTGTGATGGACTGGAGACTTGTCCACATGTCCCTGTGATGGACTGGAGACTTGTCCATATGTCCTTGTGATGGACTGGAGACTTGTCCATATGTCCTTGTGATGGACTGGAGACTTGTCCACGTGTCCCTGTGATGGACTGGAGACTTGTCCATATGTCCTTGTGATGGACTGGAGACTTGTCCACGTGTCCCTGTGATGGACTGGAGACTTGTCCATGTATCCCTGTGATGGACTGGAGACCTGTCCATGTGTCCTATGATGGACTGGAGACGTTCCCGTGTCCCTGTGATAGACTGGAGACTTGTCCATATGTCCTTGTCATGGACTGGAGACTTGTCCATATGTCCCTGTGATGAACTGGAGACTTGTGCAGGTGTCCATGTGATGGACTGGAAACTTGTCCACGTGTCCCTGTGATGGACTAGAGACTTGTCCACGTGTCCCTGTGATGTACTGGTGGCTTGTCCAGCTGTCCCTGTGATGGACTGGAGACCTTTCCAGGTGTCCCTGTGATGGACTGGTGACTTGTCCACGTGTCCCTGTGATGGACTGGAGACTTGTCCTTGTGATTGTTGGATATGTGCACCGGCGACCCCCGTGACCCAAAATGGAAGAAACGGGTAAAGATAATGAATGGATGTAGCAAATGGGCAATGTTTAGGCTGATGGTCCTCATTGATCATGTGAGCAACTGGTTTTGGCTGTCATCATAAAGTCTTTATTTATAAGACTGAGCTGAATACAGCATCTCAGACTAAGGAAGTCTTTCATCCGAAAGACTTCCTCAGTCTGAGATGCATTCAGCTCAGTCTTATAAATAAAGACTTCCTGATGACAGCCAAAACCAGTTGCTCACATGATCAATGAGGACCATCAGCCTAATCATGTGATCATATGAGAAGCTGGTTTTGGCTGTCATCAGCAAACTGTTTGATCCACTTTGAGAGGGTGCTATTTATGAGACTGAGCTGAATGTAGCACCTCAGACTGAGGAAGTCTTTATAAGACTGAGCTGAATACAGCATCTCAGACTGAGGAAGTCTTTCGTCGCTCGTAAGTCGGGGATCACCTGTACTTTACAGTGTGTTGTGATGAACCTTGTAAATAAAGTAAATTTTGTTTTAGAAATATGTTCAGGTTTATAATGTTAATGTTTTATAATATGTAAATATGTCATCTCAGAAGTCTTTCATCGCTCGTAAGTCGGGGATCACCTGTACTTTACATTGTGTTGTGATTAACCCTGCAGAAAAAGTAAAAATTTGTTTTAGAAATATGTAAATGTTGATATGTTTTATAATAATGTAAATATGTCACCAGAATTTAAGTTTTAATTTTTTTATTTGAAACATTTAAGTTTTATTTTATTTTAAACATTTGAAGATTTTGTTATTGAAGTTTTTTTAGTGAATGTAAATAAAGTATGTGCATAATTTGTTTAATAAAAGCAGTTCAAAAAATAGTTCTCCTAATGCAGTGTCCTGTCACATTTGTGTGTTTTATGTTAATTTTATGTTAAGTAGGCGGAGTTTAAATGTCCCTTTAAAGACCCCATAATGCATGTTTGTCCTCATAAACCACATTTTTTGACGTCCTTGTAAACCACACTGGAGTCTGGGTGGTAAAACGTGCTGTGAAGCTCCTATCGGAAAGCTAAAGGGACCCAAATTTTTTTCAAAATTTTTAGAGTGCACTGAGCTTGGTCCCAGGTCGCTAGGACCTCGGGAAGGGGTAGACCCCGTATTACACCTTCGGGCGGGTTTGGCGAAAAAGTCCGGCTAAACCACATTGACAAACCTGTGTGTGTGTGTGTGTGTGTGTGTGTGTGTATGATTTCCCTCCTGTTTTAGAAATACTGTATGAATTGCACTTTTATTGACTGGAGCTATTGCTGCCTTTTAAACTGTGAATATTTTAGACTTAGCATTATTTAATAATTAAACAATTGTGCAATTTAATTGGTGCCAGTGTGTGAATCTGTCCAAGCCTCCTCTGCAAACGGGTCTATGTGCCTAAGGGTAACTTTTAGTAAAGTTTTTAACTAAATTCATTTTTTTATTCAAAATAGATTATTTATTTTTTTAAACTATAAAGTTCCTTATTTTCATCCACACCTGTCCGGCTACACTTGCAAGTTAAATATTTAGTTAGTGAACTAAATATTTAGGTATAAATTAAATATTTAATTTCCAAGCTAAATATTTATTTTTAAAACTAAACATTTAATTTTGAAACTAAATGTTTAATTTCCAAGCTAAACATTTAATTTCCAAACTAAGCATTAAAGTTTATAAACTAAGTTTTTAATTAGCTAAATAAATATTTGGCTTAGACCTAAATACAGTATATATTTTACAAACCAAACGTTGAATAAAAAAAATAGTAATTTGCTAAATAAATATTTACTTCTGACCTAAATATTTACCTTACAAGTTAGTATATTTAGGTCCACATTAAATATTTAGCTAGCAAAATAAATTTTTAGCTTAGAAATTTAATGTTTAATTTGGAACTTACATTTTTAGCTTGGACAATATATATTTAATTCATACCTAAATATTTAGTTCACTAACTAAATATTTATCATGTAAATTTAAATATTTAGTTTGGAACTATGACATTTATAAATGTATGAATAACATTATGAAAATATGACTGAAAAAAACAAACTTTTTTAATGAAACACTAAATAAAACACAATATTGCTTTTAATTTTTGACTGTGTAACTTCACAAATGGCGCCCCATACCCTCATGGTATACTTTACAGTCACCTGAAGCACATTAAAACTGTGCATTCTTCCAGAGGAGCTTTGCTCAGACATAAGTGAGTACTTTTTTGAAAATGTTAACTTTGTAAATACAACTTTTACCAGGTTCAAACTCAATCAGATGAAAGATGATGAGTAATGGCTGCACCAACCAATCTGTAAGCTCTTTAAATGTGCTCAATGAATCTCATAGACTGACATCTAAAAATCCTAAAGTAAAAAATATATTTCTTTATACTGATGATTGTATGTTCTTCAATTAAAATTTTGTGAGCGACTGCAAAAACCATGTGCGCTTATCCTTAAAAACAGCTGAGGTGACAGAAAATAGGTCAGCAATGTTGGCGTTTATAAAAAGTTTTTTGGAAAAGGGAAGTCCAACATTTCTGATGTACTGTATTTGTCTGTATTTATGCTCATATTTGTTGAGTGAAGCAGAAAGATAAATGTAAAATGTTTACAATGACTGTGAACCTGCATTTCAGGATTGGCTTCAACATCTCCGGGAAACTATTGGAGTAAATATGATCAAACTGCACCATTTAATATGGATCAGGATCAGCTTTTTATGTTTGATTTCATACTTTGCAATGAGTATCTTCATCCTTTGATGTGGGTGTATTTTTTCATATGTAACTTTATTTCCAGGCATTTGTATCATCTGACAAACATTCATGATCGTTATTGTAGAAAACACAAAACCTGCAGAACAATCTGGACGTGTGAGGACGGAGGCAGACATGAACACGTCTCGCAGAGTGGACCCCTGTGTTCTGGTTGGACCTCTGCAGCATGTAAACTCAATGATTTCATTGTTTCTTACCAATATGCTGCCAGTGTTTTCACCACTGGGGGTGGCTGAGCCCGAAACAATCGACAACATCACGTGATTTCTGGTTCAGTGGGCCAATATGAAAACATCCAGAGAGCTAAAAATATCCAGCATATGTTCGTGGCTGCAGGTATTTAGTTTCCACACTCGGCGTGTGACAGGAGCTGTCGCCGAGGGTTTGGATCTGATTCATGTGCTGCTCTGCAAACTGAGCTGAAGCAGAGATCCATCCCAGTCAGCTCACATCCCACATTTAATTATCTTATTTTAAAATGTCTTTGACAAGAACAACATACGCAACTGTATCACTCTGCCATATCCTTTAAATAATCCACATCACTCGCTGCCTCTAATGTATGAGTTTAAATGTTGGTAAATACCAGATTTATGGGTCAAACCCAAATAACTTTTAATACTATATTTGTAAAATTTAATGAGTTATAGTTACTGTCATGTCTTGTTTTAACAGTTCATTACTTTTACGGTTTCAGTTGATTTTGTAGTCTGCATGTGTTATCAGTGCACAGCACTTTAGCCAAAGGTGTTGTTTTCAAAATGTTTTCTGAATAAAGTTGTATTTTATATGTTTATATCCAGCATCATCTCCCCACTTAAAGTTTCTTATTCACAGTTCTTTTCCATTTAAACTGCCCTGAAAAATTAACTGCAGATGTTCCTTGTTGAAAGAGTTTCATCATGATCAGCCACTGCTGAAAGTCAAGTCAACTTGATTTAAAAAGCACATTTAAAACAACTGTTAACAAAGTGCTTAACAATAAAAATCAATCAGAGTAGTTTAATGATTTTTAAAAAATTAATTAAAAGCAACAAATGAGCAGCCGTGATGATCTGGTTCTGTTCACTTCGGTTTAAGTTCTCTGCACGTGGTTGAGAGGATCCGTGTGTCTCTAGGCTCTTCTGTCCTGTCTTCTTCTTCTTCTTATTGGAGTTTTATGGCGGTTGGCAAACAACGTAAAGGTTTATTACCGCCACCTTCCAGATTGGAGTACGGACCAGACAGATTTGTACACTATACAAAGCGCACAGACACCTTGGAACACCCTAACATACAACAAACTATTACCCTAACTAAAATCCCTAAAGTATATAAAGAGAAAAGTGCAACAAATCCACACAACCAAACAATACTACTACTCCATCGGACCACAGTTAAATCATGGGTAGAGACACCTCAAGGTCAGATGTACCCTCACTTTGTCTCAATTCATCATGAATTATCTCCCAAGACAACTCCTTAACATCAAAGAATCTAGCAGCAGCCTTCACTATGATTTTGAGATTTTCTGTTTTGGTTTTCGCCTGTTCAGAGCAGTTTATAACATAAGCAATGAACGGAATCAACCGTTCGATCATGACATCACTCTGACTACGTTCAGGTACGCTGGGTGTGGCAACAGTAGGCGTCAAAGAAACATCTTCTGCGTACGTAAGTTTCTTATCATTCCTAACTTTCTGAATTTCAGCAGCTTCCTTGCATTCACACACCCTGCATAAGCTGCAGAATGACCTTCTCCACAATTACAACATGTCATTGGAGTCTCTCCACAATCATCATATGAATGGTCCCCCCCCCCACATCTACTACAACGACGTTTACTCCTACAAACATTAGCGATATGCCCATACCTCCAATCATGATCTTATCTGGCAAGACACTGTCCTGGAAATATAACAGGACGGACGCACTATCCACGTTCACCCCATTACGATAAGCCGGTAAACGTTTCAAATTCACAATGTCCCCTCCCTTCATGACCTTCTTTAATGCCTCAAAGTCCTCACCAACAGGAATCCCTGAAATCACTCCTCTTGAACCTCTCACTTCCCCCATAATCTACCTGTCCACCACTACTTTACTAAACACAGTTTGTAAGTCCAAAGCCTTGCTCATCTGTCCAGCATTTCTACAAATGAGAAGGAGGTTACCATCCCACAGCACCGTAGCTAATTCAACATCACCTACAGTGCGCTTTAAACCTTTCGAAAAAGCAACAGGGCTCACCCCAAGCAAACCCTGTCCTGCTTTAAACCGCTACACAACTTTACATTTGTCCAGCAGTACCTTCTTCCTAACGTCACCACCACTGTCGTAAACCTCAAGACACCGTTTACCTGAAGGCAAACCCTGGTTTTCACCTCCACTACTACTATTCATCTTGATCCGCTCACAATCCAGATAATGCCAAAAAAACGCTACACATCAGCTCGGAACCCGTCCTTGAACTTATTTGGCTCGCCCTCCATTCTCTCTCTCTCTCTCTCTCTCTCTCTCTCTCTCTCTCTCTCTCTCTCTCTCTCTCTCTCTCTCTCTCTCTCTCATATTTGGTGTTTTATGGCGGTTGGAAAATAACGAGTAGGTGCATTACCGCCACCTTCCGGAATGGAGTACGGACCAGACGGCGCAGAACACAACACAAAACACACAGGCGACCTAGAACACCACAACAACCCAAAACCCACACAAAGTACCCTAAAGTGCACAAACAGAAAAGAGCAAAAACAAACAAAACAAAAATAACCAGGAACACCCGTTTACAGCGAAGACATGTGCAGAGACACTTCACACCCAGACGCACCCTCACCCCGACTCAATTCATCACAAACACTCTCCCAAGACAACTCAGTCGCGCCAAAGAACCTTGAAGCAGCCTGCACTATGATTTTGATGGCTTCAGTTTTAGTCGAAGCCTGCGCAGAACAGTTAACAACGAAAGCAACAAACGGAATCAACCGTTCGATCGTAACAGTACCATGACCACGTTCAGGGACACTTGGTTCTTCAACAAGAGACGACGGCGAAGAAACATCGCACTTGACCACACGAACTGCCTCCGCATACGAAAGATTCCCAACAGTCTTATTTCTCTGAATTTCAGCAGCGGCCTTTCGATCCACACAACCAGCATAAGCTACAGAATGACTACCACCACAATTACAACACAACAGCTGAGTCACACCACAATCATCATAATCATGGTCCCCCCCACACTTACTACAACGACGCTTACTCCGACAAACAGCAGCGATATGCCCAAACCTCTGACACTTAAAGCACCGAAGAGGCGGAGGAACATAAGCCTTCACACCAAAACACAAGAAACCAATCATAACTTTATCCGGCAAAACACCATCCCGGAAACACAACAGGACAGACGTACTATCCACCTTCACCCCATCCCGATAAGCCGGTAAACGTTTCAAGGACTCAACTTCCCCACCCTTAATGTTCTTCCTCAAGACCTCCAAGTCCTCTTTAACAGGAATCCCGGAAATCACACCTCAGGAACCTCTCACTTCACCCACAATCTTCCTATCCACCACCGCTTTACCACACACAGTCTCCAAAACCCAAAGCCTTGTCCCTCTGCTCAGCATGCCAACAAACGAGCAGGAGATTGCCATCCCACAACACCTTAGCTACTTCCACTTCACCCGCATTCCGCTTCAGACCCTTCAAAAAAGCCACAGGGCTTACCCCAAGCAAACCCCGGCCCGCCGCAAACCACAACACAACTTTACACTTCTCCAGCAGCACCTTCTTCCTACCGTCAACACCGTCATCAGCAACCTCAAGACACAGTTTACCCGAAGCCAAACCCTGTCCATCACCCCCAATACTACTAGCCATTGTGGTCTGCTCACAAACCAGATTATGCCACCATCCGCTCTCCGCAC
>JBBPBX010057188.1:7591-15091 GCA_038048925.1 Garcialebias charrua | reverse complement strand
ATATACACCTCACCTTGCCCTACTTTTTAACAGCGATTCGCTCCGGGTGTCATCTATTAAAATACAACTTTCACTCAGGGTCCAAAATTTTAAAAGTTGTTTAATGTGTGGAATGCTTTTCGACTGCTTCTTTGTCCTTTTTTTGTTTGTTTATTGTAGATTTTTCATTAAAAATGCATCGATAAACTTATTTTTAACTGTTTTCTGGAAAACTGAAGTGCCCTGCAATGCATTATGGGTATACAGATGACGAAGGTGCTATACAAATAAAGTTTATTGTTTATTATTTAATGATTTATTTTTAAGCCACAAAATGAAAAAGCTGTGAATTTGTGCTTGTTAATTTCTGTGCACATGTCATGTGCATGCATGAAAACCTTGATTTTCTTTGGAAAGAAATAAAGAAGAAATAAAAAAACATTTCCAGACACTATTTTACTGTATTACTGAAAAAACACATCTACTCAAAAATTGTGGTGGCCATGAGTAAATAAACACAATGTGATTAAACAAATATATAAAAATATAAAAAGTATATACACAACAAAATGCCTATAAAACATAAGCTGGTGAAAATTCTCAGTCGTCCAGGACATGATAAAATCAAAAAAGGCGTTCAATACAAGATCAACTGGACTTTATTTGTTGCAGAAAACGTTCAGAATGGCAGCTGTGAGACTGAAGTTTTATGCGTTTTATTAGTATAAAACTTCTTCTCAGTCTTACAGCTGCCATTCTGGATTGAAAAAGCCTTTTGGATAAAGGGTGAAACGTTTTCTGCAACAAATAAAGTCCAGTTGATCTTGTATTGAACGCCTTTTTTGATTATAAAACATGAGAAATAGAAAAAAAATGTTTTTAGTCACTTAGTGTAACAGTTTTATTCCCTGCCCTTCCTCAACTTCAGGCTACTCTGACTGTTCTTCTGTGCTCATCTCCAGCTGCACTGGAGGGGATGGGTGTGTTATATTTGGTGAACAGATCGATGAGTACCTGCTCACCCAAAAAGGCAGCATCGGTCAACACCACGTTTAAATCTCAAATACACGGGTGTGTCGCCACGGCATTTATACATGATGAAAGTAACCCAAATACATAAAACTAACGACTCGCCGTCGAATGGTCGACACAAAACGCACAATAAAATCCTTCGGCCACGTTAATTTGGCTTGAAACAGCTGGGTTTTCTAAGGATTTCCATTAGTAACCCACAACCAACCGGCAGACAGTTAGCGTCTATAGGTACTCAACAGATTTAATGAAAAGTAATAAAAATACATGAAAATAACGACTCACCGTCGCGTGGTATACACAGAACACAAAATAGAATCCCCCGGCCGCGTTAATTTGGCTTGAAACAGCTGGGTATTCTAAGGATTTGTCCAAGTACCCAGCACAAACAGCTAGCCACGGAATTAGCCTCTGAGTTCACCTCTAACCCGGAAGCTGTCGAGATGGAATAGTCCATTTTTAGTAGGGGGATAATGAAATCAACCGTTTTTTAAATTGCTTATTTAATGATTGTTTTCATCGTAACTATAATTATTTTTATGTTAAATGTAGATTAACAAGCAGGATCAATGTTAGGAATTAGGTGACTGGCCGGGGCGCGGCGGGGCCGGGGCCTCATGCTGATGGGATCCCCAGGCATTTACCTACATGGTAGATCCCCCCCTCTGCTCCCTCCCCCCTCCAACCCTCCCTCACCCTCACACCCTCCTCCTCTCTGCTGTTTACGGTAGGGAAAAAGGTAAAACAAGCAGCATTATGAGCTTGTAAATAAGTTTATTGGTTTTTACTGATAGATAATTAGTTATTAGCGGTACTGCATTTTAAATAAAAATAGCAGAAATCCGCTTATGAATTATAAAAGTTAGTCAATTCACAAAAACGCTGACAAAAAGTTTAGGTCCACTGTAAGCGGAATAGCGATTTAGCGCTCCCCTAGCGGTCTGTGCCCACCTTTGACTGTAACATTAAAGGACTCGATGTGGAACGTTCATCCAAACAAATCATCCAATGATAATCTAAAAAATGCAGAGCCACATATTTCATTTTAATGCTACTGGTCATCAGTGTCTTACATTATTATTATTATTATTATTATTATTATTATTATTATTATTATTATTATTATAGAGTTTATTCATTTTTTTTTAAACTAAACAAAACAATTCTACATACAATAAGAAATGCAATCACAAATAAAATGAAAGGCAGCAGAAAGAAGAAAAAAATCTCGTATCTGCCCCTTTTTTCCAAAAAATTAATTCAAACATAAGCTATTTAATTTTAATTTTATTTCATTTACAAATCAACTTTGATCATTCTCTTTAACATATGCATTGTGCTGGCATTTTTAATATCGCTCTCCAGGTTATTCGATAATCTAATTCCTTAGATTGAAGTAGACCGTCCCTTCAAATTAGTTCGAAATTTTGGTTTCACAAATATCTTTATCCCCTTATGATTATAACAACTTTGTCTTTTAACAACATTTAATTGGATATTTAAAGGTAATGTGTTATTCTGATAAAATACTATAATCCACCAAATCATGGAACTTCAATAACTTCAGTTGATAAAATAAAGTACTTGATGGGTGAAATGCTTCCTGGTAAAAAAATTCTTACAGCTCTTTCTTTTCTGTAAAACAAAAATAGTATTTGTAATTGTTTTGCACGCATTCCACCCACACATCAATACAATAGTGTGGAACAATGATTGCGTTATACAACATATACAGAGCCTTATCATTCAATAACTCCCTTACTTTGTACAGTACTGCAATAGATTTATTCTAACATAATATATGTGATGTTTCCATGTCAGCTTTTCACTAACTCTACAAATCTCAACACCCTCGACTCTAAATGTAACATCTACAGTTCTCTTTTATTACATATCATCTAGTTAGATTTAGCTAAGTTTAATGATAAGTTATTAAGTTTAAATCAAGTTTGTATTTTTACAAATTCTGTCTGCATCATCTCCAACATCCATTCTATATCTTTACCCAAATAAAAAAAAAGTGGTATCATCTGCAAAAAGGACACATTTACCAAGTCATTCACAGCATCAACGTGTGGCATGGAGGCTGCACAGTTGAAGAGAGGAAAGCTCTGCAGAGAGTGGTGAAGGCTGCACAGAAGTCTGTTGGAGTCAGTCTCCCCACCATCACAGACATTTACACCTCCAGATGCAGGAAAAGAGCCACCTGCATCATGAAAGACCTCACTCATCCAGCACACTCACTCTTTGCCCCACTCCCCTCAGGACGGAGGTTGAGGAGCATCAAGTGTAGAACCACTAGACTGAGGAACAGCTTCTACCCTGAGGCTGTTAGACTCATGAATAAATAAAAATAAAATAAAAAATAAACACTGCAAAATATCACATCATACTGATGCTGATCTGTTTTCTTGTTGCTGTGTTCATCTGTGTTCATCTGTGACCATCTGCTCATACAAACTCATGTTCGTGCTGCTGTTTATTCCCACTATATTAGGCTTAGTGTATTACTAGTTGATGTTTTTCTTAGTTAGTTCTAGATGTTATTACTGTTTTTCTCTTTCATTTGTTGTTGGATGTAACTGGGACCTCGTGTACATAATCTCGTTTTCATCTCATGTACCACATGCGGTGCAAATGACAATAAAGACTCTCTGACTCTCTGACTCTGACTCTGATATAAATAAACAACTTTGGTCCAAGTACAGAACCTTGAGGAACTCCACATGTGATCTTACAGAGGTCAGATGATCTTACATCATTCATTTGTACAAACTGTTTCCTGTCTGTCAAAACTGTTTCCTGTCTGTCAAATAGCTAGATACCCACTGTAATGCTGGTCCTCTAATACCATATTTATTCAAAATTTTCATGGAGAATAGTGGGATCAATAGTATTGAATGCTTTCTTTAAATCAACAAAAATACTGACACAATATTGTTTTTGATCGACAGCAGTAGTTATTGGTTCTGTCAATTCCATGAGAGCCATTGACATAGAGTTTCTTTCTTCTTCTGTAAATCCATACTGACTGCTACTTAATATTTTGTTTAGCAATAAATTCATCTACTGTACCGGTAATCTGGTCAGAATTATTATTATTATTTATTTATTTTAAACTGTGGTAGCAAGGATATTGGTTTATAATTATTGAACACACATTTCTCACATTAAATATGACGCGAGCTCCTCTTTTATGTATTATTTTTGTACATTTTTAACTAAAAGTTTGGGCAATTAGGAGAAAATGGAGCCAAGCTTGATGTGCCATAAAATTAAAAGTGTCAAAATACAAAAATAACATTTAAAATTAAATGAGTAGAGTTCCTTGAAGGAATGCATGTCGCCCGCTGCCTGTCAGGCCAAAGTTTTAGAATGAGATTATCTTGTGTTTAGAAATAACAGCGTTGTAAACATCTTAGTCAAACTTTGACTATAACATGATCTCGTATCAGATGTCATGCTCAGTGTTGTGAACGACTCTCGGCTAATCAACTCTCTGTCATTAAGGGTGAGGGTGTGGAGGTGGTGCAACAATATAGTGTAAATATCTGAACTTTGAGTCTCTTAACTTTTAACTTCATCTGTTGGTTTGGACTTTTAACGTGCAAAAACAGGAACAAACTCTCTGGGATTGTCAGGATGTGCAGCAAAACTGTAGCATAGCCCTACAGAACCTGACCGACCTACACAAGCGAGGTCAGTGAACAAGGCCAGGCTGATTCTGGCAGATCCTGATCATCACTCCATGGTGAGTTCAGGTTGTAGATGTTGGACGAACAGACTGAAAAACTCATTCATCCCTGTAGCGATCAGGCTTCTCAATGAACAGTGATGATGTCATATATTATTTTATTATCTGGATGTTTTGTGTGACTAATGGCTGTGAAACGAATGCCCCTTGGGGATAATTGTACTTGAACTACTACCATATAACATTTTTGCTTAAGCTGTATCAAACTGATTGAATTAAAGCCATTTTTTTTGTTGCCAAACATCAGTTGGTTTTCAATTGTAGATTTTATTTCTGAAGGTTTCATTAAAATCTATCCAATGGTTCTTAAGATATTTAGATAACAAACAGACCTACCGTATTTTCTGGCATATAAGTCGCAGACTTTTGCATAGATTTGTCAGTCCTGAGACTTATACTTAGACTTAGACATATTATATTATTTATGCTTATGTTTATTAAATGTTTCAGTGTTTTAGTGTTTAAACGGTTACTGTTGCACCGAGGGACTGAGAGAAACGCAATTTCAATCCTGTGTATGTCCTGTACATATTGCAGTTCTGACAATAAAGTTGACTTTGACTTTTGACTTTATACGCTGAATCGACTTATATACTTTGTACTTTTTTCGTATTCATAACGCAATTTTTGACTGACGCTTTAAATTGCTAAGAAATGCAAAAGCGAGTCCTCCCGTGCACGCTCGCTTCACTCAGCCGGTGCAGGCGGAGGAACGCTGGAGAGCTAGCAGCTCCGGCTGTGATGGATGGATGGATGGCGCCGCGGCACACAAGCAGAATGAAGCTGTTTTGACCATTAAATAAACACATAATAAATCCGACTTATACGCCAATGCGACTTACTGTATATGTGTTGTTTTTTCCTCTTCATGATGCTTATTTTGACTGATGCAACCTATACTCTGGAGCGACTTATACGCCGGAAAATATGGTAGTTGTCTCTAAGTGGTAAATGATTAAACTGTAAAGATTAGAAAAAAATGGTTAGGGATCAGAACTCCATGCCTGGTTCTGAAAGTAAAAGAGAAGTTTAGTGTATTTCTCATAAATGTGATTTGTGATTGCTGACTTTGGCCGTTTGCAACTTTTTATTGGTATTTTCCCACATTTTCTTTGTAAAATCTTTATTTTCAACATCTTTTTGAGAGTCATATTAGGAATAGAAGTTCACACCTTGGATATTTGTATCCCCAACGTACAAATGTATATAATATTCCCATCTCTATTTTTAAAACTAGAAATTTGATATTAGCTTGGCATCATTTTTGGTCTAAACAATGCGATGAACACTGAGATTGTGACTTGGCGCAACATAAATAAACTGAATTGAATTGAAGTGAACACAGGACAAACTGGTTTTTGTTTTTTGTTTTTTGTTCCTTTGAAACAATCAAATGGAACCATCGAGTTTAAGGAGGAATAAAGTGCAGACACTCAGGTGATCGGAGGGAGGGAGGAGTGGAGGGAAGGAGGAGGAGGAGAGTTGGAGTATAAAACGCTGCTGCTCTGCTTCACCTCAGTCCAGACTCTTGACAGACGCTGACGTTTCCAAACGCCAACTTGTAATTCCTGTCGACCTGCTGAAACAAGCGACATGCTCCAACGGTGAGTGAACTCCTCATCATCAGACTCTTCCCACTCTGAGACCTTCACTCTCCAGCTTCACTAAACAAAATGTTCTCTCCCACGGCCCTTTGAGGCCTGTGCAAGCTTTTCTTTCACTCTTTTATAACTGCCTTCAACATCTTGGCTTGCATTCTTCTCATAAGGAAGTTTTGGTGCTGTTGAGCAAATGACTTGTCGGGTTCAGTGATTCGTTTGTTGCATTTTCATTCATCTGATGTTATAACATTACAAGGATCAGCACATTTCGATGAAAGGCCGCGGTTTGAAAGGTGTTTCTGACAATGAAGTGAAAAAAATTGATATTTACTCTTTTTTTTCTGTCAAATCATTTTATTTCTGTTCAGTTTTCTTTAAATGGAAAGGTTTTTGCATTTCTGGGGCCTGTTTGCTGAGAATAAAAGCCATTTAAGGACTGCAGTGATCCCTGAAAGAAGGAATTCAACTCCCATAGTGAAGCTAAAAGCATTTCCATCTCTTTGAACGTCCGAGCTGGTTTTCTATTGCAGCTCGTTTCTCTCTATACGTTGGAAAAGAAGAGGCGCTTTGTGGGTTTTTTTTTTCCTGTTCTGTAGGGAAGCACAAAGACACAGTCATATAACTCTTCAGAATGGAGCCGCCACTGAACACACCTGAGCCTTATCAACCACCTCCCTGCCCTTAATGTCAACGCATCCATCTATTTGTTCAATCTTTAAGGATTTAATTTGTTTGACATTATTTGTTCTTTCATAACATGAGAATGAAAAAAAAAAGATCCTGCCTTGTTCAACTTCTTCTTAAAGAGCAGAAGCATTCAAACAAGCTGCAGTTAAATCAGCCTTTTGCATTAAAAAGCTGCTGATTCGTTTGTTTCTGTGTCTCTAGGTGTGTTGTGTTGCTGCTTTGTGGCCTCGCTGCTGTGTCTTTGGCCGCTCCAGTCCACAGTAAGCAATGACATCATCAGTAACGCCATGTAATGTTCACTTTATATAGGCTAAACACATGGGATGTATTTGGAATATCAATATAACTGCAACAAAAGGGTTATATCGTAATTAATATGTTGTAGGTAGTAATACGCCGTTCATGATTGTTTTAGAGAGAAAATGTCATCTTTACTATAATACTTAA
>JBBPBX010057187.1:0-13216 GCA_038048925.1 Garcialebias charrua | reverse complement strand
TTCAGCAGCCTGCAGCAATCAGATCTGTTATCCGAAGAGGTTTGCTCACTAGCCCGGCTTAGACGGCGGTCCTCTGGTTCACGCACGGCACCCGGCTTCCTCCGGTCGCAGCATCTCCAATGTTAGCCCAGTCTATATTCAGTAATAAAAAGAAAACTGTTGATGTTCCACTCAAAATTGAGGGTGTTGAGATTTGTAAAGTGAGTGAGGTGAAGTTTTTTGGGTGTTATCATTGATGATGACAAACTGACATGGAAACAACACATAAATTCTGAAAGAATAAAAATAGCTATATCGATTGCAGTACAGGTAGTCCCCGATTTACGAGCGCTCTGATCTGCGAGGTTCCAGACTTACGAGCTGCGAATTTTTGGAAAAAACGAAAAAAATACTGAGTTTTCATGTGTTTTTTCACTACAGTTAGTTAGTTAAGCATATAAACACACGTTTCCGATCATTTTTATGCACTCAAAAGTAGTTTTTAGATGAAAATAGAGTGTTTTTAGTCGCGCTAGCGAAAACCGTTCCAATTTACGAGCGGATTTCCGGATTTACGAGAGAAATGGCGGCCGTTCCAAATTACGAGATTTCCGGTTTACGAGCGCCTCGTTGTAACGGATCTCGCTCGTAAATCGGGGACTACCTGTACTGTACAAAGTCAGAGACTTATTGAATGATAAAGCTCTGTATTTGTTGTATAACACAATCATTGTTCCACACTTAATCTATTGTATTGATGTTTGGGGGAAAGCGTGTAAAACAATCACAAAGCCTATTTTTGTATTACAGAAAAGAGCTGTAAGAATTATCACTAGAAAACATTACTGTCATCCATCTAGTACATTATTTTATCAACTGAAGTTATTGAAGTTCCATGATTTGGTAGATTATAATATTTTATCAGTTATGTATAGGGCTCAGAATAACGCATTACCTTTAAATATCCAAATGCATTTTGTTAAAAGACAAAGTTGTTATAACCTTAAGGGGACAGAGATGTTTGTAAAACCACAATTCAGAACTAGTTTGAAGGGACGTTCTACCTCAATCCAGGGAATTAGATTATGGAATGGCTTGGAGAATGTAGTTAAAAATGCCAAGTCAATGTTTACATTTAAGAAAATGATCAAAATGAATTTGTTAAAAAATATATATGAAATGACGTAATGTGTATTGTATTAGTTAGAAAATTAGAAAGAGTTAGTCATTTTGTACTGTTGGTGGAAGATTATTATTGTTTAATCTGATTGTTTGAAAAAAGGGGCAGATATAATAAGATTTATTCTTCTTTCTGCTACCTTTAATTTTTTTATATTTTGTACGTTATCATTTATGGGATTGTCTTGTATTGTGTTTCTTTTGTAAAAAAAAATGAACAAATTTAATAAACATAAACATAAACAATGACAGTATGATTTGCAACAATTTGTTTAAATTTGTGTGTTTTTTCCATTTGCTGTAGCCTATAGTTTATTTTGAGTACCGGTATGTTCTTTTAGCTTCAGCCATTGTTTGGCGTCCAAAAAAATGCTAAAGACAAAAACAACTGGACTTAGACTGCTGGAGGATAAACTGACCACATTTCTTTTTTCACTCTGCTACTGTCTGTATTTACTCTGCTCAACCTGTTTTGTATTTGTAATTATTTTTTCTATCCTTAAATTTTTTTTTTTTTTTTTGTCTTTCAGGTACACCTGCACCTAAATCTGGACCAACCATGCTTTGTTTGTTTGTCTCTCCTTCCTGTCCTCTCAACCAGCCGGTCAAATCAGATGGCCGCTTGTCCTGAGCCTGGTGCTGCTGGAGGTTTCTTCCTTTTAAAAGAGAGTATTTCCTTTCCACTGTTGCCATTGTGCTTGCTCAGGATGGGAGACTGCGACAAAGCCATTATTCAACTTGTCTGCTGGATTCCTTAGATAGAGAACTTTACTAATTGGCTTTTCTATGTATGTGAATGTTCGTGTAAAGCGCCCTGAGACAACTTTGTTGTGATTTAGAGATATATAAATAAACGGAATTGAATTGACTTTTCTGTAGAATGGCAGTTTTTCCAATTTAAAAAAAACTACTTGTGGAGCTTGAATTTTAAAGATGAGGTGTTCTGTAAGCTAGATTCACATGCAGATTGCTGTCACTGTTCTTTTTTTTAAATAAACAATAAAGATTTTAATAATCAGAATTAATGCAACAATACATTTCCATGCAATAAAAAAAGACAAACTTCACTAGAACAGTTTTTGGTCAGACCACATATGGGAACTGCTTTGCACCAAACTACAAAAAAGCTACCTTAAAAATGCAGTAAATATTTGATGTGAACTAATCTTCCAAATGTATAGCAAGGTGATATTACAACTTGGATGTTAAAACTATAAATAGAGGAACCTTTTCTTCACGTGTTCTGTTGCCAAGGAGGAAGAAGACAAATGTGATTAGGAGGAAGAAACTAGTTCACATGGAGAGTGGACAAGATCCTATCACAAGAAATAAAACCGCCCAACTCCCCGTCACTAAATCAAACAGTTTCTTGTGGAGAGAAAGGCACTGTAGAGTTCGAACAAACTTTGGCTTTGTACAAATCAGGTGAACCCACCACAACGTGACATTTTAAAGACGCAATTTTAGAAAAACACAAAAAAGAAGGGGGCAGGGTTGAAAGATTAGTAAAGCTGATAAACAGACATTATAAAAAGCAGACTTCTGCCGTTTTAAAGATTAAACAGAATTAAGTTCCAAGCTCGTTTTAAAGTTCTGGGTTAGACGTACATTTTTCTATACAAATTCATAATAAATAATTTATATAATATAAAAAGATGCCCATCACCATTTTCACTGCTTACAACAGCAGGGGGGGAACACATCGCTTGTTTTTTTTTTGTGTGTGTGTGTGTGTGTGTGTGTTTTTTTGCTGTAGTATTTCCACCTGTCTGAGACAAAAATACATTTGGATGTTGGTTTTCCAAAGAGTAACAGTTTTGAATCGTTTCACTCAAGACTTCTTTGTTTGTTTCTCCCCAGACAAAAATCAGCGCAGAGGGTGTTGCAGCTTCAAACGCAAGGTCACATGTGTTCGGATGCTTCGACCAAAAGGCACAAAATGGTTAAAAGTTCAGGCAGCTTTAGAGGACCGATCCTTTCTTCCTCAAACATGGAAAGCGACCAAAAAGGAGCAGCTGCCTGCATCGTCTTCCTATTCACTCTTTAAAGAGGAACTCCACACCCTGTGGATCGGTAACTCCTCCCCCGAAGCAGTTTCAAAATCTCCCTCAAAACAGGCGTGTCGAGAGACAAGGAGGGGTGGAGGTAGAGTTGTGCTTTTGTTCACGCCAGTGGCGTAAAGCTAGATTCATACTCGACGTGTCGCGCAGCGCGCGAGGGTGCGCGCTCCAAAAGTGACGCAATTTCACAGTCCCCGCCCCTGCGCGTTGGCCCCGCGCGTGGGATTAGCGCGTGTCGTGCACCTCTGAATTTTTGAAACTCCGCAAGCCTATGCGCGCGCCGTGGGCGCTACGATTTGATTGACAGGTCCCCACCGACAGCCTTCACCCTCTTCACGCCGGAGCCTGCAGCTGTTTGCGCCGCTGTGGTCGTGGAGACGGCGTCGCGACGCATGGAGGAATGTTTTGTGACACAAATGTATTAAATTCTCCTTCATTCCTGATCTGGAGTCGGACTTTTCTTTTGTTTTTTCGCCAAAAGTCACGTGATCGCTTTCTCCTCCGCTGACTCCATGCATTAAAACCGCAAATAAAGACAACAGTTCAGCACGCGAGCGGAAAGCTATTTGTTTTTGTTGTGTGATTTCAAACAGTTCTTCTTCTACGGTAGATTTCTTCTTCTACACCTTTCTTGCAACATATGCACAGGTTTTAGAGGGTACTGCCTCCTGCTGGTCCGTAAAAGAACAGCACTTTGCCATGCGCCGCCGTGCGTCAACCATAAACACAGTGGCGAAACTGTGAACGCATTTCGCCGCACGGCTGAGTGCACGCGCGGCGCGCGCGCTCCAGCCTGCGGACCAAAGCGCAAGTCTAACTCAGCCTTAACTTCCCGAAGGACTAGTATGGACGAATCCCCACCAATGCTGACCTCTAGTGGACAGTCCCCACCAATATTTAGTTCACGTATTTATTTACTTTCTGTGTGTTGTGTATTTCTGATTAAAAACCCATTCATGCCGCTAGTCAGAAAGAAAAGAAAAAAGTTATCTCCGCTTCCCACGTCAACGAACCCCGACAAAAAAACAAAAACAAAAAACTGCCGAACAGCTGGTGTTCTGTCCAGCAGCGGCTCTCCATTTAGTTAATTCACATGTGCACGCATGCGCACGCATGCGCACGCATGCGCACGCATGTGCGCGCATGCGCAGTTTGCAAGAAGCCCATGGCTCGCAGAAGAGCAGTGTGATCACCCTACACGGCAAAATACAACCAAAAAGTAAGTCATTAAATTGTTTTGGTGCACAGTACTCATGGTATTATTTTATCACTTGTTTTATTTTTTACCTTTACCTTGTTACACATTGTAGCACTTTGAGATTTTTATTAATGAAAAGTGCATTATAAATTGAATTCATTATTATTATTATTATTGTGTATTTACACAGTTTACAGTGTGCATGCATTTCCTGAAAGTAAAGGGCGAGATACACTCGAGCGTCCTCACGATACGCCAATACGCAGCGTACATACACTGTACCAAAAGCGTAGCCCCGCGTAGCCCCTCAGGGCAAGTACGCGCAAAAGTATTTTTTTACTACGCATACGCGATTCGCATACGCGATGCGCGGTGTCTGACCTAAACTTCCCCGGCGCCGGACTGTTTTGTATGTTACACAAATGAAATAAATTCCTCTTTTTTATCGCTGATCGGGCCTTTTCTTTTGTTTTTTTGCCTAAAGTCAAGTAACCGCTTCTTCCTCCGTTCACTCGATGAATGAAATGAATGAATTCAGGTCCTACCTGGGTGCGCGATGTTTTATATATTCCCTGGTGGGCTGTGGTGGGCTGTGGGCTGCAGGAAAAGCACTCCCTGTTATTATTTTTATTTCTGAGAGAACTTTTTATAACATATATAGTAGAAAGACCGTATCAGAACACCGCAGAAGTCTGAGCGAGCTGCTCATGATAGGTTTCACTTTGAGCTGACTGAAATCTGTCAATCATTTCAGTAGGCGTGTCAAAGTGACCAATCAGCGAGCTCAGTTGAGTCCTCTCCGTGCTCAGCTGCTCATATTACAACAAGGAGAACGCGAGCGTTTGAAAGCTGATAGTTTCTGAAGTATAGAAGCAAAAACATACGCACAAAATATGCGCGTATACGCGCGTATACGGAGTCTGCTTCAGTGTATCTCGGCCTTAAGTAAATCGTTTTGATGATGTTTTGCGTGTAATATGTGCGCAACTTCAGGAGGAGCGAAAACTACATTTGTTAATGTGTGAACAATGCGCGCGAAGTTAGTCCGAGCTTTGTGAATTTAATTCAAACAATATAATCATCCTGCTGCAGAGGAGGGAGGGATGAGGGACGAGCTGAAGAAGTGGCTGCAGATTACTTCAAGTAGCATATTTAGCTCCATCTACTAGCATATTTAGCTCCATCAACTAGCATATTTAGCTTCATCTACTAGCATATTTAGCTCCATCAACTAGCATATTTAGCTTCATCTACTAGCATATTTTGCTCCATCTACTAGCATATCACGGTAAAGCAATGAACAAGCTGAAAACAATCTGAAAAGCTCTGAAACAGGTGGTGCACATTCTTATTTATCTTGAAGCAGACACAGAGCTAAAACCTTAAAGTCCTCCATCACTGAGTCTGGCTGTTAGTTTCAACATCAGGTGTAATACCAGCAGGTTGTTCATGCTGCATGGCAAGACAGGTCATGCTGCCATGCTGCTGCAATACTTTGAAATAAATGCTGATAATTGTTTTATTTTTATTAATTACTGTAATTGCATTTGTAATAATTCAAAAAAGGGATTTGAAACGTTTCAGTGAACAGTCATTCCTTTGGGATCTATCCCTCTTTGATTGGCAACGTATCCTACAATTCAATGACGTGAACACCGCTTGGAACTATTTTCATGATAGTTTCATTTACTTTGTAAACAAACACGCACCTTTCCGGCAGTTCAGGATAAAGAGCCGTGACAGCCCCTGGTTTACTCCTGAACTAGCTGATCTCCTGCACTGGAGAGATCATCTTTGGGCCGCAGCAAGAAAATCACACTCAGACACTGATTGGTTGAAATTTCGGCAGCTAAGGAATAAATGCACAACTGCCATCAAAGCCGCAAAACGTAACTACTTCTTATCTCAGACCTCCAAAAATCTAAACGATCCTAAAAAATTCTGGAAAACCATCAAATCTCTCTCAGGCACCCCCCAATCATCTGACCTCCCATCACAATTTCTTGTTGACTCTGTTCCTGTGTCAAATAAGCACGAGATCCTGAACTGTTTCAATAAACATTTTGTTGCTTCTAGTTCATTATTTGACACAGTTACAAACGGAAAATCAGCCACTTTATCTAATAATCAAACTTCTACAAATCAAATCCCTCCTACAAGTCAACCATCTGTTAATCACACCTTCTCTTTTTCTCCGTTCTCAGTCAGTGAGGTAAATAAACTGTTAAATGATCTTGATCCTAAAAAATCTGCAGGTCCAGATGAACTTCCACCTTATTTCTTAAGGCTGGCTGCTCATATCATCACAGTCCCTGTGACCCACATCTTTAATCTGTCCATAAGCCAAAACACCATTCCGGATGCTTGGAAAACAGCCTTTGTTCTTCCTTTGCTGAAGGGAGGTGACCCCACCTCATTGAACAATTATCGACCGATCTCTAAACTCTGCATCTTAGCCAAGGTTCTAGAAAAACTGATAAACTCTCAGATCAAAAACTATCTGGACTCATTTAACATCTTACCTCTTCATCAATCTGGTTTCAGGAAAAAACACAGCACAACAACTGCTTCTCTGAAGGTTCTGAATGATGTTGTTGAAGCATTGGATGCTAAGGACTATTGTGCTGCACTTTTCTTAGACCTGTCTAAAGCTTTTGACACTGTGGATCATAACATCCTGTGTCATAAGCTCTCAGAAATCGGTTTCTCTGATCACACCATCGGTTGGTTTTCTAACTATCTTTCCAATCGGAGGCAATGTGTTCAACATAACGGTACTTCTTCCAGCTATTTAACAGTTAAAAATGGTGTACCACAAGGCTCAGTTTTAGGACCCACTCTCTTTACAATCTACATAGCTAATGTAGGTCACTGCATCCCTGATGCATCCTTACATTTCTATGCTGATGATACAGTTGTTTATTGCCGAGCTAAAACAGTAGCTAAGGCTTTCCAGTTACTGCAATCCGCTTTTGACATCATCCAGTCAGATTTGTTCCGTCTCAAACTTGTCCTAAATGCTGATAAAACAAAAGGGATGTTTTTTTCAAATAGGAAGGCGGTTCCAGCAGATCCTCCTCTGATTTTATCTTCAAATGGTGTCCCTATTGAGTTTGTTGATTCCTATAAATATCTGGGTATCCTGATCGATTCACATCTCTCTTTTAAACTCCACGTGGAAAACCTAGTGAAGAAACTGAAAGTTAAACTGGGTTTCTTTTTCAGAAACAGATCATGTCTATCACTGAATGTTAGGAAACGCCTTGTGTCTGTGACTTTCCTTCCCTCCATTGATTACGGTGACATTCTCTACATGAATGCTCCTACAAGCACCCTGCGGATGTTGGATGTTGTCTATCATGGTGCACTAAGATTCATAACTGGTTGTGATTATCGTACCCACCACTGCACCCTGTATTCACTGGTTAACTGGACATCATTAACCTCACGCAGACTCTTCCACTGGTACATTTTCATCTTTAAATCACTTCTTGGTCTGCTGCCCTCATACATCTCCTCCTACATGTCTTTGCGTGAGTGCAGCTACAGCGTGCGCTCTCAGGACATGATTACCTGCAGTGTTCCGTCAGTGAGGACTGAACTTGGAAAAAGGGCCTTCTCCTACTCCGCTCCTGCTTCATGGAATATCTTACAAAAAGATCTGAAGCTCTCGACCTTGACTTCTCTAAATGGTTTTCAGAATCTGTTGGAATCCTGGCAAAAACCAATGCAGATTTGTTCCTGTCTTTGATTTTATACGTCTACCTTATAATGTTTTGCTAGTTTTTTGATACTTTGTTAAAAATATATATATATATTTTTTTCTCTCTTTTTGTTTTCTATTGTTTATTGTTTGTTTGTTTATTGTTTATTGTTTAAGGAAATTCTACCATTGCTGTTCATTGTTCTTTAGTTTTAGCAGGTCGCTTTCGTAAATGAGCCCATGAGGTTCAAAAGATTTACCTGACTAAATAAAGGTTGAATGAATGAATGAATGATAGTGTGCACCTACTATTTTTAGTTTGGAGCAAGCCTGGATAGACTGTTGTACTCAGTGCAGCTCCTAAAGATTAAAGTCCTCTAAATAGCTTCATTTCATTTTCAGAGTTTCTATCGGCCAAATTGTGACATCAGATGTTTAGAAGATTCTTCCCAATGGACAAAGTGGATTCTACCTGCAGGTGAGTAAATGCTGTAAGTTACAATATATGAATTATTGGGGGAATAGTGCCGCAGATGTCAGAGAAGGTGGGCCTGTGATTGGAAAGTCTCGGGTTCAACTCCTGGTACTGTCAACATCAAAATGTGGATGGAAAATGTGAAACACCCACACCTGCCTCCACCCTCATTTGCCCCACTCTGGGCCCTTGAGCAAGGCCCTTAACCTCCACCATCTGCTCCCTAAACAAGTCTCTCTTAAAAATGAGTTCTCGTGACTCAGTGAGACTACTCACATTCCACTCCTGTTTGGTGTCAGTCAGACACCATTGCACGATTACAACTGGTCCAAAACGCATCAGCCCCATTTTTAACCAGTACAGACAAAAGAGAGCACATTACACCAGTCTTGGCCTCCCTGCACTGGTTACCAGTTCATCTTCTAATCCAGTTTAAATTTATCCTGTATGTCTACAAATTGCTGAACAGTCTCTCACCCCATCTCTGTTCTCTGAGGTCAGCAGACCAGTTACTTCTCACAGTTCCACTCGTCTTAAGGTCAGAGGTGACAGGGACTTCTCTGTAGCAGGTCCAAGACTCTGGAATGAGTTACCTCTGCTCGTCAGACAGGCCCCCTCCCTCTCAGTTTTCAAATCCCGTTTAAAGACTCACTACTATTCAGTAGCTTTCAACACCAGATGATCTGTGTTTGAACCTGTTTGCTTCACACAGGTTGGTCGTTATATTTATTATCTGCAACGTTTTGTAAAATTCAACTTGATTTAAAGCGGAATTCACAATTCTGTTTTTTTACTTCATTGTTTATGTTGCTTATTTGTTTGTTTGTTTGTTTGTACAGCACTTTGGTTGGCCTTGTCGCTATGTTAAGTGCTCTATAAATAAAATGGCATGGTATGGGTATCTGTATAAATAAAGGGTAAATGGAAAAAAATAAATTATGTGACAGATATTTTCAACCTTCATTAAAACATATTGTACATTTATTCTGCCAGGTTCAGCTGACAGACGTGCCTGGAGCTGCAGAGCTGCACGCTGGTTATCTGGACACCAACAGAACACCTGGAGTTGGACATTTCTTTTGACAAAGACTTTACAGATACACAGATGAAACTCCTCCAGAAATTTAACTTTTCAAACATGCTTCCAGCCTTAGTAGATGAATTTGTTGCAAAGAAGATGCAGCTCTGCCACAAACACTGCATTTTAAAGATATTAAGGTAAGTACATACACAACACATCAAGAGCACTGTATGAAGCTAGGGAGAAAATAACAATCTTAATTGTTGTTGTTTTTTTACAAACTGGATTCCAAAAAAGTTGGGACACTAAACAAATTGTGAATTCCTTTTCCTTCCCTTCTGTCTTTTCCTTCCCTTCTGTCTGTGGGGACATGTTCAGCACAATGCTGTAGAGCTCTGTTTACAGATTATTATTTTTTCATTCAACCTATATTAATACAAGTGAGTCTCACTGAGTCACGAGGACTCATTTTCAAGAGAGAACTGTAAACTGTGTTGCAGTGGGTGGTGAGATCAAACAGAAGGTGCTGATCTGTGTGGGTTGGTTTCCTGTAGACTTCAATGTTGAGACGGTCCTCTCTTACCATATGAACCAAACAGTCCAAAAAAGGCAGCTTGTTGTCGTTCGCATCCTCTCTTGTGAACTAAATGTTGTTGTCAACAGAGGTAATGTGTCTAAAGGCTTCTATACTTCACTACTACTATGTTGTTTGGTGTTAAAATTTACTCTAGAAATGCTGTCCTCAATTCCATTATGGGTTTTAATGAGCAAATTAGACCAACAGGCTGTGCTCCCACTTAAGCTAATGAGGCTTGATGCAGGTGTTGTCATTAGAATTGTTCCAGTACTTCACAGTCTCGGACTAACTAAAACAAATCAAATGCCTAAATTTGAAAACTTCAGATTAGGCATATTCCTGGTTAAATCAAAGTCTTGTCTGTGAAACTGGCCCCATATGCATTTCTCAAATCCACACCAGTCTTATTTGAGGATTGACTACTTTCTAATTTTGGGGAAATATCTACACAGGGTTAATGACGGCAGCATAGGGACAATGGACTGTTCCGGTCATGGTCCTCTGTATCTAAGACTACCTGTATAGTTAGACCAAGGCCAGAAAAGTACCCTATAGAGATTGAATACTCATATGTTGAATGAAATGAAAAACCAAATTAAGAAGGATATTATCGTACTTCTAGAACAGAATGACAATGGAGAAGTCACACCTCCAATATTGTGAGGTGCATGTAAAGCTGTATTGAGGGGCAAGATAATCTAATACAGTGCATGTAAGTAGATCTAGGCTAAGAGAGCTGGACAAGTTCCAAGTTGAATTCCAAGTTGAATTCTAAAATACTTAGAAAGAAAAGGAATGAAATAGATGAGATTATGCAAAAAAAAAAAAAAAAGTTAATATTTACTAAACAAAAATACTATGAGAGAGGAAGAAGGCTAGTAAATTGTTAGCTTATAGGCTGAAAAAGCAGCGGAGCATTCGATACATAACATTAAAAACCAGTAACTAACGTACTGCACTATAAATTTGAAGACATACAAAATACTTTTGAAATATATTTTCAAAATCTATACTCTCAACCCACCTTTAATAGAGAGGAAATAATGGAGGAATCCTTTGAGAAAATTAATCTTCCTAAAGATTTCATAGTATGGGATGACAGGAAGTGATGTTTCTATTATTTTACTTTAGAAATTATCTGTTCTACAGATATGTAGCAATCAGTAACTGGTCTGCATGATTAATTCAGAAAGAATAGTAGCTAAATTTCAGCTAAAATAATAGCCATTAATAGTCCAACCTGTCATACATGGGATTAGAGCTTCCTATTCAAATACCATTTTGTTAAATTTTGCTGTTTCAAAATGTGTTCTCGCTGATGCATTTATATTTATCTTGTTGTGTGTCATACTTGATCAAACCACTTCTTGATTTCTTGTTAACTGAAGCCGCACCCACCCTCCATCCCCTCTTTTTTTTTTATTGTGCTGACTTGTCAAGATGCAGCGAGCAGAAGAGGAAACAGACGCTGTTCCTCTCATCACAGAGATGGTTGGTGGTCGCCTTCATTGCCTAAGCTGTTCCTTTTACCCACTCCACATCGGGCTGCTTCTAGGGGTTTGCCTTCACAGTATGTGCACCCTTATGATTGTCATTTATCTTTTCATCTGTCATGAGTTATATTTGTTCTCATGATATATTCTTTTGTGTGTTAATGTTATGTGAATATCCAGAAATTTTGGATATATGCATGTGATCTCTATTCTTTGGAGGAGGTTTTAACGATTTTTGCTGGATTCTGCAAAACCCAATATGACTCTGTACTACATGCACTGCTGACTTTTTTAAATCCTATTTAGAATTATATTTTTTAATAGAGCATTGTGCATAATACACATTAAACGATAGTTCTCTCTTTTTTTTTAAAGACCAGTGCTTATCGAAACAAACCTTCCTGCCAAGTTAATTCAGTGAATATGAAAAGAGTTGAGTTTTGTGGTTCTAGTTTTCATTTATACCATACATACTGTACCAGTTTATTTATAAAGCACCTAAAAACAGCAACAAGGCCAACCAAAGTGCTGTGCAACAAAACAACAAGCAAACAGCTCAGGATAAAATACATAAATCCTTAAAGGTAAAAACTAAAACTAAAAATTAATCTTTGCATTTCCTGGTGCTCTGTGTGCTAAAAGATTTCTGCATTAAGCATTTCGCAACACAGAGATAAGTAGTGTTTTCAGCTTCTGTCATTTCCTGCTCTGCAAGTTGCACATCATATTGAAAAACCTCTTGTTTGTGGTCAGAAAGGCAAAACTTTAGGTTCAGGAGCTGGTAGGTTACAAATGTTTATTTTTTTTTGTCCAGCTTTAGGGATACAATAGGATTGCATTTAAATTTGTGGATATGAAAAACTTGTGAGTCAACCAGAAAAGCAGAAAAAGACACACTTCCTGTGTGCTCTCCGCCAAAACCAGCGGCGCTGACAGAAAGTGTTGAGTCAGATACAAACTTTACTTTACCCTGTTCAACTGAGAGAAGGGTGTGTGGTTTCTCTGCTTTTGTCTAAGAAATGACACTGTACTGACGTCACAATCACCGTAGAGTGAATTTGTGTTGAATTGGTAACTGCTGGTCTGAAGACAAGCTGCTGTTCATTTCTGTTCAAGGACAGCTTGAACATTATATGGTAGAACATCTTGTGTGCTGAAGGTCATTGTCTCGCTGCATGACCCACCTTCTCTTCAGATTCAGTTTCTGGACAGATGTTCTGACATTTTCCTTTAAAATTCTCTGATATAATTCAGAAATCATTGTTCCATCAATGATGACAAGCCGTCCTGGGACAGATGTAGCAAAACAGGCCCAAACCATGATACTACCACCACCATGTTTCACACATGGGATAAGGTTCTTATGCAGGAATGCAGAGTTTTCCTTTCTCCAAACATAAAACTTTTTATTTAAACCAAAAAGTTCTATTTGGTCTCATCCGTCCACAAAACATTCTTCCAACAGTCTTCTGGTTTGTCCACGTGAACTTTATCAAACTGCAGACGAGCATCAATGTTCTTTTTGGAGAGC
>JBBPBX010057186.1:0-22515 GCA_038048925.1 Garcialebias charrua | reverse complement strand
TGTCATACAGCTGTTAACCAGCTAGTGGAGGTGTCATAATAAACTGCTAGTTTCTCTGACTGCTCTGAAAACACATCTCTTTAGACTCGCTTATCCTTAACTCTCCTAAATGTATTTTACATTATTTTGTATTTTATATATTTTCATTATTTTATATTTCATTATTCTATATTTCAATTTGTTCCTACTGATGTGTCAACTGTGTTTGTTTTGTTTCTTTAGTTTCTTCTTCAGCTGTTAAACTGAAGAATATACAGATTTCACAGCGGATAGATGCAGCCGTGGGTTTGTGCTACGCGTATGGCATCTCCACGATACATGCAATCTTCACAGCTATATCCATGCGTTTGTGCTACGCGTATGGCATCTTCACGATACATGCAATCTTCACAGAACACCGGACCAAATGTGGGGGCGGGCCGGATGCGGCCCGCGGGCCGTAGTTTGGGGAACACTGCCTTAAGGTAAATAAGATTGTGTCCCACCTCTCTTAACATAACAGGACCAACCTTTTAAATGTAAAGATACTGATAAGCTTCAGAGCTTTTCAGATTGCTCATCGCTTCACCATCTGAAGCAACTGTCAACAAAGTAGCTAAGTATGCTAGTAGTTAAACATGCTAGTGTACGTTATTTTCGGACACTTCTTCAAGTCGTCCACCCACCCCTCAATAGCTGTAGGTAGCGGTAAAACTATTTCTCCACATTTGAGTTGTGATCGTTTGTGTTCCCACATATTTTATGACCTAAAACCTCTGACGAAAACCGGTTAGCGCGTTGCTAGCATGTAAAAAAAGTGCCGGTTCTGACTTTCGGCGGAAGTCGTACACATAATTCGCGCAAGGCATCATGGGGGCTAGGAATAAGGTGGATATGGCTTATTTAAACGCTAGAATAACCTAACCTGCAGTGTTTTACTTGCCTCAAATTATCTGCCTCAGCAGCATACACACCCGTTTTAGCTCGTTGTTAGCTTAGCTTTTAGCAACAGCAGGTTTTGTTCATTCATGTGAACAGAGCTAAAACAGCTAGCAAATAAAGAAAACAGAACCGATTACCTTCAACTTCCAACTGAATGTCCAGTCGTCGTCCAGAGTCAGACCAGTCGACGTCTAATAAAAAGCAAGTTTTACGAGCGCTGAGTCCGAGACAACAAGAGCTTCTTGTCCAACAGATGAAAAGGAAATAGCTACATTTGAACGAAGCGCGCGAAGCAAGAGGCGTTGATTGGTTGGATATGATCACATGCTACTTCCCCCGATAAACAAGAGTGGCGTTGATTGGTTAGGACAAAGTTCACATGCAACCTGACAAGCAAGAGTGGCGTTGATTGGTTGGGACGTACATGATCACGTTCTACCCCCAATCCAATCATAACGCATGAAGACCACAAATAGAAAAATGGCAGAAAGCAAACAACTTCACGTTTCACGCCTGGAGTAACGCAGAATAAAATTGAATAATGATAATAATAATGATGATAATAATAATACCCTGATGCATGCTCAATAATAATAATAATAATATAATATATATATATATATATTATATAGATATATATATATATATAGTCAGAGAGAATTTATTGTCATTTGCACCGCATGTAGTACATGTGTTGAAAACGAGATTATGTACACAGGGTCCCAGTTACATCCAACAACAAATGCAAGAGAAAAACAATAATAACATCTAGGATTAACTAAGAGAGACATCAGCTAGTAATACACTAAGCCCTAATGTAGTAGAAAAACATCATTATAAACAGCAGCACGAACATGAGCAGATGGTCACAGATGAACGCAGATAGTCACAGATGAACGCAGCAACAAGAAACAGATCAGTATCAACATGATGTGACATTTTGCAGTGTTTATTCTTATTATTTATTTATTCATGAGTCTGACAGCCTCAGGGTAGAAGCTGTTCCTCAGTCTAGTGGTTCTACATTTGATGCTCCTCAACCTCCGTCCCGAGGGGAGTGGTGCAAAGAGTGAGTGTGCTGGGTGAGTGAGGTCTTTCATGATGCAGGTGGCTCTTTTTCTGCATCTGGAGGTGTAAATGTCTGTGATGGTGGGGAGACTGACTCCCACAGACTTCTGTGCAGCCTTCACCACTCTTTGTAGAGCTTTCCTCTCTGCAACTGTGCAGCCTCCATGCCACACGTTGATGCTGGAGCACAGGACGCTCTCCACTGCACACCTGTAGAACGAGGTGAGGACTGAGCTTCTCAGACCAGCTCGTCTCAGCCGTCTGAGGAAGTAGAGTCTTTGATGTCCTTTCTTGATCAGGCTGGTGGTGTTATTGCTCCAGCTGAGGTTATCATTCAAGTGTACACCCAGGTACTTGTAGCTGGAGACCACCTCCACCGCAGATCCACCTATATACAGTGGGGTGTGGGTGTGTTTGTTCCTTCTGAAGTCCACAATCATCTCCTTCGTCTTCTTCACATTCATGTGAAGGTTGTTCTCTTTGCACCAGCTCTCCAGATGTTCCACCTCCTGTCTGTAGCTGGATTCATCATTATCTGTGATGCATCCCACCACAGCTGTATCATCTGCAAACTTAACAATATGACAGCCTGGATGTGTGGCTGTACAATCATATGTGAGCAGAGTGAACAGAAGAGGGCTCAGCACACATCCTTGAGGAGAGCCAGTGCTGAGGGTGATGGTGGAGGAGGAGAAGTTGTGGATCTTCACGGACTGTGGTCTGTTTGTTAAGAAGTCTAGTACCCAGTTACAGATGGAGGGGCTTAGTCCAAGTGTGGATAGTTTGTCTATCAGAGTTTGGGGGATCATGGTGTTGAAGGCAGATGTGAAGTCCACAAAGAGCAGACGCACGTATGAGTCCTTCTGATCCAGGTGGGTGAGAGCAGTGTGGACCACAGAGGAGATGGCGTCCTCTGTTGATCGGTTCTCGCGGTATGCATATTGATGAGGGTCCTCGCTGATGTTGACGGTTGTCTTGATGTGGGACATGACCAGTTTCTCAAAACATTTAGCGACTATCGGGGTGAGAGCCACCGGTCTATAGTCATTCAGACCAGTCACTGTGGAGCTTTTTGGGACTGGGATGATGGTGGCAGTCTTCAGGCAGGTGGGAACTGACTCCAGTGAAAGTGAGGTGGTGAAGATGTCAGCCAGCACCTCACAGAGCTGGTCCGCACATTCCTTCAGAACTTTCCCTGGGATGTTGTCTGGACCCGTAGCTTTATGAGGGTTGATCCTTCTGAGACTACCTCTCACTTCTGCTGCGGTCACTTTGAGGTGCTCCTCGTCTGGTGATGAGGTGAGTCTGGTGCTAGTTGGTCTGTTTGGATCTTCAAAACGTGCATAAAACTTATTGAGGGCATCAGGCAGGGATGGGTCCCTGGGGCATTGTTTGCTTTTGCCCTTGTAGTCTGTTAAGCATTTGATGCCCTGCCACATGCTCCGTGGATCATGTGAGATGAACTGACCCTCGATCCTCTGTGCATACGCGGCTTTGGCCTTCTTTATGCCATCATCCAGTTCTCTCCTGCACTTTCTCAACTCCTCAGTATCTCTAGACTTGAATGCAGTGTCCCTGGCTGCCAGCAGGGTGCGGACATCCTTATTTAGCCAGGGTTTTTGATTGGGGTAAAATTTAACATACTTTCTTATGGATACATTTTCAGCACATGTACTGATGTAACCCAGGACTGAGGAAGCATAAAGTTCCAGGTCAACTGAACTTCCATTCGTAGCTGCCTCTTTGAAGACAGACCAGTTTGTGTTTTCAAAGCAGTCTCTTAGCATGGGGGAACTATCTTGGCGCCACAATGTGATCTCTCTTTGTTCCGGCTTGGAACGTCTGAGTGGGGGTAGCTGTCTAGGGACCAATAACAGGGAGCGATGGTCGGAAGCCCCGAGCGGTGGGCGTGGCTTCGCCGTGTACGCCCCCTTCACATTCGTGAAGACTTGGTCTAGTGTCTTATTTCCTCGTGTTGCTGTGAAAACGTGCTGATTGAAGGTTGGAAGGATGACACGTAAATCCACAATCCATATAGATATAGTATATTGTTATAATATACAATAAAAACAATAATAAAAACAATATAAAAAAACAGCTTGAGCTGTTTAAAAAAACTGACAAAACGTTTAAAACAGAAGTACTAAAAATAAACCAGTGTGAAAATACTTTGTGTAAAGAAACTGGCAGGTGGCAAAGGGAACGTTTGTTTAACGTTATAATAACGTTTGGTTAGAACGTTATATCTAGGTTTGTTCAAACGTTAGTCAAAACCTTCAAAGAACGTTTTAAGAACGTTAGGTTAGAACGTTATATCTAGGTTTGTTCAAACGTTAGTCAAAACCTTCAAAGAACATTTTAAGAATGTTGTGATCTAACAGAACCATGTAAGAACCATACCAGAACGTTAGTTTAACTTTCCCTGTTACTTGGGAGGAACGTAATCCACGGAGTTTGACCATGCCAGATAAAAAATGCTGCTTACACACTTTGCTGTTTTGTGTCGGGGTGAAGTCCTGCCGGTGAAGCGCTTGAAGTCACATCTTCCTTATTTTAGTCGCTTTACTCGACTTTCCTAGAGGGACTTGGTAAAACGAACAAGTCTCACCTTTTTCTTTTACTCGTTTACGTTGCCTCGAACAATTCTAAACACAATAAAAGTCATCTTTCCCCACCGCAACCGTTTGCAGTAATGAAAACACTCCAGTAGTGTGGCTGCGTTAGCCCCAGCTTCCGGTTGATTCTTGAAAAATGCGAGTGCGCATGCGCAATGACGTCAACTGGTAAAAGGTCTATTATAAATATTCATCCAGCATGACATTCTCTCTTCGACGTCCTCCTAAAGCACTTGGGCCAAGCCTCGTTCAGAACTGGTCCGCCTGGTGGAAGGATAGCTTCTCGAAAAAATTTGCAACAATCTGCCCCCAACGTTCCGACAGGCCACTTCCCTCCCTGTTTTTAATTCACTTTTAAAAACATCTGTTTTCACTGACTTTTAACCCAGTGTGATTTGATTTGTTGTTTTGTGTTTTCCTTTGATGCTTTAAATTAATTAATTAATTTTTAATTGCTGCCATTGTTTTTTATATTGTTAAGCCCTTTGGTAAGATGTTGTTTGCACTCAGCCTTCTCGGCTATGCACTAGGTCGGGTAGGCCTGTTAAGCCTCCAGCCAGACTTGTATGTGAAATGAATGAACAAGTTGTGGATGATTCAATGTCAACTGTGGACTCTGTGTATTCCTTTGTAAAGACCATGTTTGCAGGGTAGATTTGTGGGTTTTTTTTCTCTCTTGAAATTTTTATTTCTCAGTGATTGCCTTGTAGAGCAATGGTTATAAATCAAAAGGTGTAAATGGCATCTTTTGGGTCTGTGATAGTAAGAGTATTGGCCGCACTCTTGCTAACATTATTCCATAGGGGAAGTTTTGAACTGATGTAACTACTATGTGCTCTCTTTATCGCACTTTTAGGCCCTGTACAAACGTAGCCTGGTGTTTGAAAAACGAATATCTGCTCAAAAAATATATCTCTGTACATATATGTTCGGATATTTAAAATGGTCATCTACACAAAACCGTTTATTTTCACCACAGCGTTGTAATGAATATGCTAAACCCATAGGTGGCAGTGTAGTGTTGTCACAACCCTTCAACTCAGCCGCAACTTCCTGTTATTTATTTATTTATTTTCCTTTCGTTTGTGTGGACAGACTGCAAGGTTGAACTACTAAAATACCGTGTTGGAGTACAAAGTTAATAAAACGCAGGAAAATGTCGACTGGGAATCATGTCAGAGCAGGTATGTTGACTTTTTAGCGCTTTTTTTTCTCCGAGCATGTGACGTCAGCTCCAGCTGGAGCAGAAACCTCCGGTTCTGAAAGTCCACACGCAGACTCGAACGCGGAAAATTCTCAAATCTCCACTTTGGTCTGAGTTTTGTTATTATTCGTTTATAGTTACATCAACCGGAGTTCACGTGTGGATGAAAGGCCAAACCGCATGATAAACTGTTCGGTTTTACTGATAAACGGCTACGTGTGTACAGGGCCTTATTTTAGTGCTATGTATGCTTGTTTGATATGACCCCATTTTTAGCAGAATTTAAGGGGGGTGTATGTAACATAGTTAAAATGGTTCTGGTTAAATCCTGCTAAAACTGCACCATCTGCTGGTAAAACGTTTTATTGCATTCACCTTAAAAATGTAAAGCTACGATTTGGTATTATTGCATTCACCTTAAAAAGAGCTGGGCATTATGGGTAATCCTCAGAGCCATGAGGATCACTGATGAGGTAACGTGTCTCTGCTATGTGATAAAGAAATATTATTTATGCATTTTATAGAATATGTTTATGGTCTTAGTTGTATTTTATCTCCAACCTCTATCCCCTTTATCTTAGTTTCAGTTCTTATAAGCTTAAAAAAGTATTTCGCATTTGCCCTCTTCAAAATGGCGGCCGCAAATGGCGAAATACTTTTTTTAAACCAGCAGATTTGACCATTTGATCCGGTTAAGCTCAGAAAAACCTTGTGCTATAAAGTCAGCTAAGAAATATATTTTTCTCAGCAAAGAAATAATTGTTTTTACCGTGTTTTCATGGAAAGTCCTTATCTTCTGTGGCCGTCGCGGCCGCCATTTTGAAGAGGGCAAATGGCGAAATACTTTTTAAAATCCAGACGCGTCGCGTAGGCCGCTGAGAAACATCCATAAGTTCACCCTCCATGTTAAAAACTCTTCGTCTGACTCTTCGAAAACAAGCAATAAGGCTGCAGAGTAACACACTGGCTGCTAACTGAGAGCGCTCGCTCTAGCAAAGAGACTGAGGGGACGCTTTTTTGTCACGGACCACATCCGGCGCTGACAGGATATGGTCTGTTAGCAGTCGTCCGGGCCTGTAAATAAGTTTTTTCGTTTTTACTGATAGATAATTAGTTATTAACGGTACTGCATTTTAAATAAAAATAGCGCAAATCCGCTTATTAATTATAAAAGTTAGTCAAACCGCTGTAATGCTGATAAATTGTTTAGGTACGCTATAAGCGGATTAGCGCATTAGCGCTCCCTAGCGGTCTGGGGCACACCTTTGGAAACAACTGATGCCAACTTGAGAAGCTCCTTGTCGTTCATTACACACCAAGAGAAGCCACCAGATCCACAAAGGTCACAGAGGCAGGACTCCTCAGCGACTAATCGTGAAAGATGCACCTCTTCTGAGGTAAATTGAACTAGACTTTAATAGAAGCTAATAAAAAAGTTAACATCGTCTAGTGGTCAAATATAAAAATCAAAAGTTTGGTAACAAAGGTACAAAGAAAAAATATTGCTGAAAGGAATGCGTTATTTTATATGAGATTAAAAAAGAGAAAGCAAGGGATATTATTTACAGCTAAACTGCTTTTATATAATCATAATACAGGTAGTCCCCGACTTACGAGCGCTCTTACTTACGAGGTCCCGGACTTACGAGCATGCATCTCATTAAAAAAAAAAAAATTTTTTTTTTTTTTTTTACTTTTTTTTTTTTTATAAATGAATACATGTACAGTACTGGACAGTCACCAAGCACTTAGCCTATCCTAACACAGTTTTTAAAAATGAAGGAATGAGTTGAATTGTCTCCCTTTCACATAAAGGAAGCAAGCTCCCTTTATGGGAATGGAGCCTGCAGGGAGGAGGGACACAATTCAACTGACTCCTTAACTATGTTAGGATAGGCTAAGTGCTGGTGACTGTACAGTACTGTACATTTATCTATTTATAAATAAAAAAATAAAAATACTGTATATACAGTACTGTATATTTTTAATAAATAGATAAATGTACCTGACCTGAGACTCCCACAGTCACTGATTGACTTTAAAAGCAGCATAAAGACTTTTCTTTTTAAGCAAGCCTATTCTGCTTCCACATGATTTTATCTTTGATCTTAGCTGATATCATGATTTTACTTGATTTTATCACTTGTTTTATTTATTTATTTTTTAAGCAAGCCTAATCTGCATCCACATGATTTTATCTTTGATCTTAGTCGATATTATTATTGATTTTATTTGATTTTATCACTTGTTTTATTTTGATCTTTGCTTTGTTACACTTTGTAGCACTTTGAGATTTTTATTAATGAAAAGTGCATTATAAATTGAATTCATTATTATTATTATTATTAAATGTACAGTCACCAAGCACTTAGCCTATCCTAACACAGTTTTTAAAGATGAAGGAGTCAGCAGGCTCCATTCCCATAAAGGGAGCTACTTTCACTTTATGTGAAAGGGAGACAATTCAACTCATTCCTTCATCTTTAAAAACTGTGTTAGGATAGGCCAAGTGCTTGTTGACTGTCCAGCACTGTACATGTATTCATTTATTATAAAAAAAAATAAAAAAAAGTAAAAAAAAAAAAAAAAAATTTTTTTTTTTTTTTTACTATGTGATCCTACTTACGAATTTTTGACATACGAGCGCCCCCTAGGGACGGAACTCGCTCGTAAGTCGGGGACTACCTGTACTGTTTACATTCTCTGTTTACATTTATTAATACTGTTTACTTTTATTACTACTGCTTACATGTAATTACTACTGTTTACATTTATTTACACTACTCTAATATCTACACCACTGCTGGTACATATACAGTGTGCTCTGAACGGTCTTATTTAGGGATGCCCAATGTGCCTTACTGCATATGCCACTTTTTGCCTCTATAACAACATCAACTACTACCTCATACATATACTGTGTACATTGACTCATACGCTGCTTTGCCACTTTGCAAATGTCAATGCTAGAAACCTTTAGTTTATTTTAGTTATACTTTTTATACTCTTTTTTTATACTAGTATGCAAAAACTCAGGACAATATTATGTTCATTAAATGTTTAATGTTTTAGTTTTAGAGTTGGTGTAAATTTTCATACTCTTATACCACTATGCAAAAAACTCAGGACAGTGTTAGTTTTACTATTTTATGCTTATGTCTATTATTATATGTTTCAGTGTTTCAATGTTTAGATGTTTACTGTTGCACCGAGGGACTGAGAGAAACGCAATTTTGGTCCTGTGTATGTCCTGTACTGTACATATTGCAGATCTGACAATAAAGTTGACTTTGACTTTATCTGGTGTGGATTTTCATGTGTTTGTTTAAAGTTGACTTACGTCCAAACCTGTGTCCACAAAGATCACAAGCAAATGCTTTCTGTCCTGTGTGGACTATCATGTGCAAGTTTAAATGTGACTTATGTCCAAACCTGCGTCCACAAAGATCACAAGCAAATGCTTTCTGCCCTGTGTGGACCATCATGTGTGAGTTTAAATTTGACTTCTGTCCAAACCTTTGTCCACAAAGATCACAAGCAAATGCTTTCTGTCCTGTGTGGATTTTCATGTGTGTGTTTAGATTTGACTTATGTCCAAACCTGCGTCCACAAAGATCACAAGCAAATGCTTTATGTCCTGTGTGGACTATCATGTGTTTGTTTAAATATGACTTCTGTCCAAACCTTTGTCCACAAAGATCACAAGCAAATGCTTTATGTCCTGTGTGGACTATCATGTGTTTGTTTAAAGCTGACTTCTGTCCAAAATTTTGTCCACAAAGATCACAAGCAAATGCTTTCTGTCCTGTGTGGACTATCATGTGTTTGTTTAAAGATGACTTCTGTCCAAACCTTTGTCCACAAAGATCACAAGCAAATGCTTTCTGTCCTGTGTGGACTATCATGTGTCTGTTTAAATATGACTTCCGTCCAAATTTTTGTCCACAAAGATCACAAGCAAATGCTTTCTGTCCTGTGTGGACTTTCATGTGTTTGTTTAAATATGACTTCTGTCCAAACCTTTGTCCACAAAGATCACAAGCAAATGTTTTCTGTCCTGTGTGGACTATCATGTGTGAGTTTAAATTTGACTTCTGTCCAAACCTGTGTCCACAAAGATCACAAGCAAATGTTTTCTGTCCTGTGTGGACTATCATGTGTGTGTTTAAATATGACTTATGTCCAAATCTGTGTCCACAAAGATCACAAGCAAATGTTTTCTGTCCTGTGTGGACTATCATGTGTTTGTTTAAATTTGACTTCTGTCCAAATCTGTGTCCACAAAGATCACATGCAAATGCTTTCTGTCCTGTGTGGACTATCATGTGTTTGTCTAAAGTTGACTTCATTCCAAACCGGTGTCCACAAAGATCACAAGCAAATGCTTTCTGTCCTGTGTGGACTATCATGTGTGTGTTTAAGTTTGACTTTCGTCCAAATCTTTGTCCACAAAGATCACAAGCAAATGCTTTCTGTCCTGTGTGGACTATCATGTGTTTGTCTAAAGTTGACTTCATTCCAAACCGGTGTCCACAAAGATCACAAGCAAATAGTTTCTGTCCTGTGTGGACTATCATGTGTGTGTTTAAGATTGACTTTCGTCCAAATCTTTGTCCACAAAGATCACAAGCAAATGCTTTCTGTCCTGTGTGGACTATCATGTGTTTGTCTAAAGTTGACTTCATTCCAAACCGGTGTCCACAAAGATCACAAGCAAATGCTTTCTGTCCTGTGTGGACTATCATGTGTGTGTTTAAGTTTGACTTTCGTCCAAATCTTTGTCCACAAAGATCACAAGCAAATGCTTTCTGTCCTGTGTGGACTATCATGTGTGTGTTTAAATGCGACTTTCGTCCAAACCTGTGTCCACAAAGATCACAAGCAAATGCTTTCTGTCCTGTGTGGACTATCATGTGTTTCTTTAGACTACCATTTCGGTTAAACATTTTTCCACAGTCTTCACAACTAAATGAGTTCTGTCTTGTCTGTTTTTTCTTGATTGAGCCTCCAGTTTTCTTCACTTCAAAACATTCCTCGATAACCAAACAACTTGAAGGCGTCACTGACTGACTCGTCTTGTGAAATTGTTTCCCATGCTCAGTGAAGATGCAAGATTTGTTGACAGTGTTTATGCCTGACTCAGGAGCTCTGCTCTTCTTCCAGTCTTTGTCACCGTCTTCAGGTTCTGACCCAGAGTCTGATAAGTCTTTTAGCTGAGAGTCAGATTCCTTCACCTCATCACCTTCATCATCCTCACTGACTTCAGTCTCTGAAGAGCTGCAATCATCTCCATAAGTATTTAGATCTGGGTTCCTGGTAGTTTCTCCTTCTCCACAGTCCTCTCCACCAGTTGCTGCTTTCATCTGGTCAGCTGAGCTGCTGGTTGGAAGATCTTCCTCTTTTACTTGGTGCTGATGAAGCTGTAAAAACAGAGGTTTCTCTTCTTCTTCCTCATTCTTCCAAGGAACAGCAGTGAATGCAAACCCGGTGTCATCAGTCTCCTTTTTCACACAAAACTGCTCTCCCTCTTGACTGGTCCACAGTTCCTCCTCTTCCTCCTTTATGTTGAGGGTCTCTGGATCCTGTTGGTCCACACCAAGCATCCGTACTTCAGGAGCTTCTTCTTTAATCAGCACCTTCTGCTGAACATCTGCAGGGACCACTGAAAACATGAACATAAGGCACAATTATAACTTTATATTCCCACATACAGTGGTGCTTGAAAGTTTGTGAAGCCTTTAAAACGTTCTAAATTTCTGCATAAAAATGACCTAAAACATCATGAGATTTTCACATAAGTCCTAAAAGGAGATTAAGAGAACCAAGTTAAAACAAATGAGAAACATTTTTTATACTTGGTCATTTATTTGGGCCGAGAAGGTGTAGAGGCACGGCAGCCAGCTCAGGACCAGAAGGTCCCGGGTTCGATCACCGGTCATTGATCCCTCGTTGTGTCCCTGGGCAAGACACTTAACCCCGAGTTGCTCCCGGTAGGACTGGCTGGCGCTTTGCATGGCAGCTACCGCTACCAGTGTATGAATGTGTGTATGAATGGGTGGATGGTTGGTACTGTAAAGCGCTTTGGGGCCCCTCATAGGGGGCTGGAAAGCGCTATATAAGTAAGCTCCATTTACCATATACCATTTATCGAGGAAAATTATCTGATATTACCGTATTTTCTGGACTATAGGTCGCAGTTTTTTGCCTAATTTGCATGCCCTGCGACCTATAGAGAGGTGAGACCGGTTTATGGATTTTTTTGCCATGTTTTTAGACCCATTTTTGGCTCAGAGATGACAGTTTTTCATTTTGGCCAAAAATGGTGCAGTACCACTTTTGGCCGCTAGGGGCGTAGGTAGTACCAGTTTCGGCCGCTAGGGGCATATGCCGTACCAGTTTCGGCCACTAGGGGTGCAGGCAGTACCAGTTTTGGCCGCTATGGGCGCTAAAGAGACCTCTAGTCTGTGTATGTGCAGACAGACGTACGTACCTGGAGGCGTTACCTGTTTGTGATTTGAGGATAAACACCCATCACCCAGCTGACATCTCTGAGAGTGAGTGAGGAGAATTAAAAAGAGCAAAGACAAAGGACAACAGCGAAAATGACAGAAGAACCATGCCGCCGAAGAGGAAATCATACACCGCCGAGTTCAAACTCTAGGTCATAAAATACGCCGTGGAGCACGGGAACCGGCCAGCTGATCGCCACTACGGGGTCAGTGAAAAAGTGATTCGGGGCTGGCGTAAAGCTGAGGGAGCGCTCACCGCCATCAAGCGCTCGAAAAGGGCCAACAGGGGCCACAAAGCGCGCTGGCCGGAGCTGGAGGAGAAGGTCAAGTCCTGGATCCTCGAGGAGCGCGCCTCTGGGAGAGGGGTCTCCACCGTCCAGCTCAGGATCCACGCCATGGCTGTGGCTAAGGACCTTGAGATCTCGGAGTTTGCCAGGGGCCCATCGTGGTGTTTTCGGTTCATGAAAAGGAATAGGCTGTCGATCAGGGCCCGTACCACGATGTGCCAGAATCTACCGGTGGACTTCGAGGACAAAGTGGACAGTTTTCGTGCCTTTGTGTCTCGTCAGGTAAGCTAAATTTTATTTTATTTTATTTACCGTATCTTGCTAAATTTTTTATATTAATTTAATATAAAATCGGTAGATGCAGGTCTGTTCGCGCGCTCACAGCGGGTCTTTGAGTGCGCGCGCTCGTTTCTTTTATTTACTGTACGGTAATGTCTCCCTTTAGCCTTTAGCCTCCCTTTAGTCTGAAGCGGTCAGACTTGTCTCCACCCTCATCTGCCCCACTCTGGGCCCTTGAGCAAGGCCCTTAACCCACACCATCTGCTCCCCGGGAACCCCAGATATCAGCTCTCTGCTCCACACAGAGGGCTGTGGTTGCTCGGTGGTCTGTGGTTGTGTCAGGAAGGGCATCCGGCGTAAAAACGGCCAAATCTTCGTGCGACCAGTTCGCTGTGGCGACCCCTAACACAGGGGAAAAAGCCGAAAGAAGAAGAAAAAAAAAAATGTCTCCCTTTAGCCCCTTTCATAAATCAAACCAGCGCTTTTCCCGCACAGACCAGTGCAGCTTTAACCCTCCCCGGGCCATTCATAAGACAACAGGTGAATCCGGGTTTGTCCTGCTCACAGAAATGTGTTCATATATGAAGCCGCAACGCGGCTCCAAAAAAGGCGGAGCAGAGCTGAACTGGACCGCGACGCATTTATTGTGGGACACACACATCCCTCAAGGCCGCGTGCAACACACCCACACAGGTCTCCCTCCAGCCCACACGCAGCGCACACACATTCCTCCAGGCCGCGCGCAGCGCACACACCCACACAGGTCTCCCTCCAGCCTGCACGCAGCATACACACCTCCCTCCAGGCCACGCGCAGTGCACACACCCACACAGGTCTCCCTCCAGCCTGCACGCAGCGCACACACCTCCCTCCAGCCCACACACAGCGCACACACATTCCTCCAGCCTGCACGCAGCGCACACACCTCCCTCCATGCCGCGCGTAGCGCACACACCCACACAGGTCTCCCTCCAGGCCGTGCGCAGCACACACACACCTCCCTCCAGCCCGCGTGCACTGTGTGTGTGTGAGTTTGATTAGGTTCTATTTGGGGTCTTAGACCCCAAATAGAACCTAATCAAACTCACACGCACACGTGCCGCTGCGAGAGAGAGGGGAAAAAAAGCGAAACTAACTTATACAGTCGTTTCATGTAATTTTTAATATTCCCTTGTTAATAAATCTGCCTGTTAATTAATCCTGCAGTCGCACACTGATGTCATCTGTATTCTGAGCGCGGATCGTGCGTCTTTCATTCAGAAGTGGGTCTGCCCGGCTCGGACCCGGGGCTGACACTATGAACTGTGGCGGGGCGGGGCGGATCAAAGGCGAGTCAACTTAACTCGCCAAGGCGCGTTTTTTCTTCTTCTGAATGCTCGTTGGAGGACTGAACACGCATCAAACCCGGACTGAACAGTCTTATGAAAGGGGCTTTTGTCTGTCTTGCAGGTCCAGGCCCATGGAATAGCAGCGGACCACATCGTGAATATGAACGAAGTTCCACTGACATTCGACGTACCGATGGGCCGCAGCATCTCCCAGAAGGGACAGAAGTCCATAAACATTTTACCCACATGCCATGAGAAATCCCACTTTACAGTGGCTCTGGCCTGTGGCGCAAATGGCTCCAAACTCCACCCCCCTTGTGATCTTTAAATGGAAGACGATGCCCAAGGAGGACTTCACCTCCTGTGTCGTTGTTTCAGTAAACCAGAAGGGTTGGATGGATGAAGCCACGAAGTCCTTCTGGTTAAATAGAGCTTTGGAGCGCATGTGACCGTAAGGGGGCGTGTCGGGACGTTCCGGTCTCGACCGCCATCTTTGCTGGTCAGAAAAAAAGAAAAGACCCGGAGTAATACAGGTATTTACCTCCACTGACATTCCCAGTCATTTTAGCAGACCTGGTCTATGTCAGTGCTTAAACCACAAATAATTTTAAGAATTACAAGTCACTGGGAGAGCTGGTCCAATCTATGAACAGCTGGGTAGATGATTTGGACATTTTTAAAGCCCCCAGATTGTAAATACGTTGAAGGTACGTTGTTTTTGGCTCCTTAATTTTACATAAATTAGTAATGTACATTTCTTTCGGAATCAAACAACCTTCTGTACGCTATGAGTATTAAAAACTGTGAACACTTGATTTTTAAAGTATGTTTTTTAAAGGGGACCAAATATTGGTTTTATAAATGTTCATGGTATGTCTGTGGGCTATCCAGACCATGTTTATTCAAATTCTATCCCATCAGCCTTTGCGCCGCGGACCATCAGCCTTTGCGCCGCAGACCAGTGACGTCACGCTCCAAAGCTCTATAGTGCTATGTCCATCGCCCTTACGGCTTTTTCAAAACTAAAAAAGCACCGTTAGTGATGGACAGTATGCGGGCCCACATCACCCCCACCATGAAAGACAAAATAAAAACACTCAACACAGTGCCCACTATCATCCCGGGTGGACTGACTAAAATGCTGCAGCCACTCGACATTAGTGTGAACAGATCCTTCAAATGTGCTCTTTGGAACATTTGGGAGGATTGGATAGTTACCAGGGAGCACTCTTTCACAGGAGGGGTGGGCGATATGGCTCAAAAATTATATCGTGATATTTCAGAGCATTATCACGATAACGATAAATTTTGTGATATAACCAAAAAAAACAAAAAAAAACAAACAGAATTCTAATTTCTTTATTTGACAAAATTAACTTAACATGTTGCTTTGCAGTTTTATATAAAATTTTAAAAAACAACAAGGGGTAATTTTACTGAAATTACTTTATTTAGTAAAGTATTCAGTCTCCAAGTATATTTAAAAAAAATTAAACTAAAGTGCAGGTGTAGTTTCCCAAAACAACTAAATATAAAATGAAGCTTAATATCTGTTAGGCATACATGAAACCTACAACAAAATACAGGTAGTCCCCGACTTACGAGCGAGTTCCGTCCCTAGGGGGCACTCGTATGTCAAAAATTCGTAAGTAGGATCACATGGTAAAAAAAAAACAATAATAATAATAATTTTTTAAATAAATGAATACATGTACAGTACTGTACAGTCACCAAGCACTTAGCCTATCCTAACACAGTTTTTAAAGATGAAGGAGTGAATTGAATTGTCTCCATTTCACATAAAGGGAGCTAGCTCCTTTTATGGGAATGGAGCCTGCAGGGAGGAAGGAGACAAATCAACTCACTCCTTCATCTTTAAAAACTGTGTTAGGATAGGCTAAGTGCTTGGTGACTGTACAGTATCTATTTATTAAAAATATTCAGTATATACAGTATTTTTATTTTTAATTTTTTTATTTATAAATAGATAAATGTACAGTACTGTACAGTCACCAAACACTCAGCCTATCCTAACACAGTTAAGGAGTCAGTTGAATTGTCTCCCTCCTCCCCAGCAGGCTCCATTCACATAAAGGGAGTTACTGTACTTTCACTTTATATGAAAGGGAGACAATTCAACTCACTCCATCTTTAAAAACTGTGTTAGGATAGACTAAGGGCCAGTTTACACGGCGCGTATTTTGAGTATAACCGCTACTTTCTCTTTGCGACTTTGCTTATCGCCTACACGACGCTGCTGGCCCCCCTCGATGACTCCGATGGTTTTTAAACACAGTTTTTAAACCAGGTGGTTTAAAAACTGTGTTTTTAAACCAGGTGGTTTAAAAACTGTGTTTTAAACACAGTTTTTAAACCTCGATGACTCCGATGGTTTTTAAAAGGGGCGGCCGTGGTGTAGTGGTAATGGCAGTCGACCCCTGATCGGAAGGTTGGAGGTTCGAATCCCGCATCCGCCCACCATGTGTCGTTGTGTCCCTGGGCAAGACACTTAACCCCGAGTTGCTCCCGGTAGGTCTGGATGGCGCCTTGCAAGGCAGGCTACCACTACCGGTGTATGAATGTCTGAATGAATGGGTGGATGGCTGGTATTGTAAAGCGCTTTGGGGCTCCTCACAGGGGGCTAGAAAGCGCTATATAAATAAGCTCCATTTACCATTTACCATTTAAACCCTGCTCTCAAGGTGGAACTTTTTCGCTGACCCCCCGTTGATAATGTAAACATCTCCCGTGGAGCTTTTATTTGAACACATGCACGCAGCACGCACGCGCAGACAGCCGGCATTTTAACAATGGCGGTGGACTGGACAGTGGACACACGCACCACTTTCTGAACTATAGCTGATGGAATATATTTTGATTCTCATATTTAATTATTCTACACCTTACCTGCATCTGTGTTGGAAGAGAGCAGCTGCCTGGATCCAGTTGTCGCTGTTAACGAGGCAGTCGGACATTTCACGTGTCACGCTGCACTATAACATACTAAATGTGCTATATATTAACAGTTTAACAATAATAAACAGTATTTATGTTAGCGTGGGAGATATTTACATTTATCTGAGCTAAATGAAGCTATCTGGACTCGTTACGTCATGCCTAACATGCTGCTGAAAATGAAGACACCAGGTTGATTTTTAATTTATTTATTTATCCAACACCACAAACTCATGTCACAAACACTGAGAATTAAATTGAACACTTTTAAAAACACGTTAACCGAACTTTAATGAACTGGACTCTGTTGTTTTCATCCTGGTGGAAACTGGACCCACATCCGAACCGCCGGTCCGCTTCGTGGAACGACAGCTTCGACCTCGCAGGAAAAAAATAAAAATAAAACCTCAGTTGGTTGTTCTGTGATTGAACTAAACACAAGGAAAGATTATTAAGAACATTGTTTACCTTGTAGCGCTGCTGGAAATCAGCTGATTCTCACGGACAGACATGTTGACTCGGTTCTGGTCCAGTCAGCAACTGGTGTGCAGCTTGCTAGATGAAGCGGCCCCACTTGGTGTCAAATATGTTGACTCTTATCCAAATTCCAGCTTTAACTTGTTGTTAACTTGTTGACAACAACTTGTAGTAGCTGAACTTTTAGCCAGAGAGGAAAACAGGCTGCCTCGTGTGCTCTGTTTACATCAGGCAGCAGTGGCACGCATGCGCAGTAGTGAAGGTTCCAAAAATCACAGCGCCATCTAATGGCCCAGCATGGTAACTACAGTAAATTCATGAGTACGGGGGGTGGGGGGGAGAGTCGTATCCACAGAATTCGCCCATGTCAACGCAAAACTTTCAACCTAATTAACATACCCAAAAGTTGCGTTTCCCCCACACAGTGTCCGTGTAAACAGGGCCTAAGTGCTTGGTGAGTGTACAGTATTGTACATGTATTCATTTATAAAAAATAATATAAAAATTTTAAAAAAGTTTTTTTTTTGTTTTGTTTTTTTTAAAGGGGACCACAGATGCAAAATTCACTTTTTAATCCATCCATCCATCCATCCATCTTCCGCTTATCCGGGGTCGGGTCGCGGGGGTAGCAGCCTAAGTAGGGAGGCCCAGACTTCCCTCTCCCCAGCCACTTGGAGCAGCTCCTCTGGGGGAATCCCAAGGCGTTCCCAGGCCAGCCGAGAAACATAGTCCCTCCAGCGCGTCCTGGGTCTTCCTCTGGGTCTCCTCCCGGTGGGACATGCCCGGAACACCTCACCAGGGAGGCGTCCAGGAGGCATCCTAACCAGATGCCCGAGCCACCTCAACTGGCTCCTCTCGATGTGGAGAAGCAGCGGCTCTACTCCGAGTCCCTCCCGGATGACTGAGCTTCTCACCCTATCTCTAAGGGAGAGTCCAGCCACCCTGCGGAGAAAACTCATTTCAGCCGCTTGTATCCGAGATCTTGTTCTTTCAGTCATAACCCAAAGCTCATGACCATAGATGAGGGTGGGAACGTAGATCGATCGGTAAATTGAGAGCTTTGCCTTTTGACTCAGCTCTCTCTTCACCACGACAGACCGGTACAGCGCCCGCTTCACTGCGGACGCTGCACCTATCCGCCTATCGATCTCACGCTCCAGTTTTCCCTCATTCGTGAACAAGATCCCGAGATACTTAAACTCCTCCACTTGGGGCAGGACCTCCTCCCCGACCCGGAGAGGGCATGCTACCCTTTTCCGGCTCAAGACCATGGCCTCGGATTTGGAGGAACTGATCCTCATCCCGGCCGCATCACACTCGGCTGCAAACCGCTCCAGTGAAAGTTGTAAATCACGAACTGATGAAGCCAGTAGGACCACATCATCTGCAAAAAACAGAGAAGCGATTCTAAGGTCACCAAAACGGATCCTCTCAACACCTTGGCTGCGCCTAGAAATTCTGTCCATAAAAGTTATGAACAGAATCGGTGACAAAGGGCAACCTTGGCGGAGTCCAACTCTCACCGGAAACGAGCCTGACTTACTGCCGGCAATGCGGACCAAGCTCTGACACCGGTCGTACAGGGACCTAACAGCCCTTATCAAAGGGCCTGGTACCCCATACTCCCGGAGTACCCCCCACAGAACCCCCCGAGGGACGCGGTCGAATGCCTTCTCCAAGTCCACAAAGCACATGTCACTTTTTAATGTTTTTTTTTACTCAACTTTGGGTATTTACTTCATAAAAAAACAGTCCTTGTGCCAAAAAAATGCACCCAGTGGTTTATTTACTCTAAGTAGATTTATTTATTTTTGATAAATACACCTGGATTCACACTTCCTGCAGTTATTGACGTCACAAGCCGTAGCCAATCACCTCAAACCTGAGTCCAGCCCCTCACCTAGCAACCCCTGGTTAGGCTCAACCCACTTCTGTATTAAACACATGACTGTTGTTTTTCATGATTTCATCTCATCTTTTGTTTATATGTTCTTAATTTCATGTGTACAGCACTTTGTTGCAGCTGTGTTTTTTTTAAATGGCTTTATAAATAAAGTATAATTGTTATTTTTATGTTTTAGTTCAATTTTTAGTGTATTTGCGATCGCTCCCAACGCGCAGCCGGCAAAAATTAAACGAGCGGACTCCCGGCATAGGGACCGGCGGCAACGGGACCCTCTTCTGGCGCGATGGAGCGGAGCTTCAACTGTACAGCCTCGCTGCTGCCTCGCAGCAGCCTCGCAGCAGCGAGGACCTTCTCCTTACGGATTAATTTACGGGAGACACTTGGTGAACTTTGTGTTGTCTTGACTGGAACAGCGATAACTCCCAAAATCTCCGCGTGCAACGAGCGGAGCTGGCGAACACCGGAAGAGGAACAAGCTAACATTAGCATCGGATTCGGGTGGTCTCATGCTAAAAGGAGCAGCAAATTGCGGCGCGCTCAGACGGGTTTCGGTAAGTTATCTTAAGCTAGCACTAACAGTAAGTCAAATGAGTAATAAAAAAAGAGCTAATTTTAAAACAACAACACATTACAGATACTGGCTGTTACAGAGGGCGTAAACAGATCGTTGAAGGGCGTGGACTTCAGAACTTCTATCAGAAACCGGTCGTTCAAAACGAAAGTTAAAAATGGCAGAATTAAAAAGGGTATACAGGTAACCCCCGATTTACGAACGAGTTTGGGACCTAAGAACGGTTCGCAGGTCGATCTGTTCGCAGGTCAGACCTTCCGTACCCTCGTCACTCGGGGATGTCCTGTATTTTTTTTTTTTTTTTTTGTGGTACCAAGTACTGTACAGTACGTACTTCGCCTATCCTAACACACCTAACACAGTGTAATTAATTAATACAGTACAGTAATAAAAATATAAATTAAATAAAAATATAATTTCTTACTTGGAGGTGGTCAAAGCCGCTGCTGCGTCCCGTGTTAGCTCCCTTGTTAGCTTCTGGAGCTAGCCAGGCCGGAGGTGTTCTCGCGGCGGCCTGGCACCATCGGCGATAAATCTGCAGCTGCCTGGGACATCCACAAAGTTCACAGAGACGTTTCCAGCTCGTAATTAATCCATATGAAGCCATCCTGGTCACCAGTCTTCCAAACCTGGCTGCCTGCAGCCGTAACTATGACCTAAGATGGCGTCCGGTGTTAGCTTCTGGAGCTAGCCAGGCCGGAGGTGTTCTCGCGGCGGCCTGGCACCATCGGCGATAAATCTGCAGCTGCCTGGGACATCCACAAAGTTCACAGAGACGTTTCCAGCTCGTAATTAATCCATATGAAGCCATCCTGGTCACCAGTCTTCCAAACCTGGCTGCCTGTAACCTAAGATGGCTGGCCTCCGGTAACTGGAGACCTTCTTCCTGTTATGACCGACCTTCTTCCTGTTATGACCGGAAGTTGCGTAATTATTGCGCAATCATGACAAAAATGATCAGAAATGATCATTTTTATCATAATTATTATTTATAAAGCCTTTAAAACAACCACAGCTGCAACAAAGTGATGTACACATGAAATTAAGAACATTTAAGCACAAAAAAAATAATATTTTTTTTTTATTTTTTATTTTTTTTTTAATACAGTAATGTCATATTTTTATTAAATATGATACGTTCGTAGGTCCGGGACGCCGTAGGTCGATGGAGTCGTAGGTCGGGGGTTTGCTGCAATTGATTATCTAATAATTATTTTGTGCATTAAATTGAAGGAATAGGGTCTGGATATCCCACAGAAATACCATAAAAATTTAAAAAATACATCTGAGGTCCCCTTTAATGAGATGCATACTCGTAAGTCCGGGACCTCGTAAGTAAGAGTGCTCGTAAGTCGGGGACTACCTGTATATGTTGTCTTTAAATGAAGTATAACTTCCAGAACTTTTAACAAGGTGATCAGCTGACCCTGAAACTTCATGACTACCTGTATATGTTGTCTTTAAATGAAGTATAACTTCCAGAACTTTTAACAAGGTGATCAGCTGACCCTGAAACTTCATCTATTCATGCAGGAATGATTCATTTATCTGACTGATCTGTCTCTATCACCTGCCTCAGTCTGTGGAACGACTGTGGAACTCGAGACAATTGAGCCGCGCGTGTTTGTACAGACAGAGGAAACACGCAGTAGCGGCAGCTCAGAGCGGGGTGGGGGCGAGCTCTCCGTATCTGCAGTTTACAGCTGGATGGAGAGAAGCAGAAACGCGCGCATTGTTTGTTCACACCACAGACAGGTGGAGGGGAGGTGCGCAGTCAAGCCTAGGATATAGTTGACGCGTCGCATAGGGCGCGCGGCCAAAGTGACGCAATCGCGAAGTCCCCGCCCCTGCGCTTTGGCCAGCGCGTTGGTTTTGCGCGTGGTCGTGCACCTCCCAGATTTTGAAGCTCCGCAAGCTAGCGCGCGCGCCAAATTGATTGACAGGTCGGGTGTGGACCTCACCGATAGCCTTCACGCCAGAGCCTGCAGCTGTCTGCGCCGCTGTGGTCTAAACATCAAATCAAATCAAATCAAAAGAAATATTCGCTAATTTGTAATATTTCCAAGCTCGACTTATAAAAATGTATCACCTCTGTCCATGTGGTACTTCCTGTAAGTCATCCATTTGAATTACTTCAAATTAAATAAAGTATGTTACGTTGATATACGTTGAGGAAAAGGATCAAGCATGAACTAGGATACTCCATATATTTCATCAGAATTTTTTGACAGGTTACTTTAATTATTCATGGGTTGCTTAGTACAGTATATACCTGCATTACATCAGCTCTGTCTTGTTGTTTTATGCTGTATAAAGCACGTTTGAATGAGTTACATGTCAGGAATTATTTCATTTTAACATGGGACTGAGGAAATTATATATATATATATATATA
>JBBPBX010057185.1:0-22515 GCA_038048925.1 Garcialebias charrua | reverse complement strand
GTCCGTCCATGGGCACAAGTTAGGATGCCATAGTTTAGTTTAAGCTGTTTTCGCAGCTGAGAGTAGACAGTACACAGGAACCTTTTAGGGTTTGGCCAACGTATCTTCTTACGTTTACCTCTTTCTGTGTAATTCAGGTGTGTCACAACTGTCGGCGCAGTCGCAGGTGTGTCTGATTGTTCAGACTGCGATGGGTCACTGTCATTGTGTGTGTTTTCCCACTTCTTGACTGAAGAGGGGTTCTTTGAGTCTGTAGAAACTATGTCATTTCTGATTAGATCTAGACTCAAATGCTCTTGAACCAAGGTTTTGTCGAAAGCTTGGCTGATTGCTGATTTATCTGTCCCAGAGGACAGTACAGCGTCTTCGGTGTGGGATCCGTGGATCTCCACACCTTCTTCTACCTGTGGTAGGTAGTGTTCAGTGAGTGCAGATTGTTCCAGCTCGCAGAGGAGGTTCTCATGTCGGGCCAGAGTTGGGTCCAACTGTTGTGTCTCTTCTGCCTCACCTGTATTTGAAGGTTCACTTACCGGGCTTGTGCTCTCGGTTGGGGAGTCATCCGTGCCTTCTGCGGTACCATCTGTTAGACAGACCGTGTCATGACCTTCAGGATCTTGTTGACTGTCAGCATTTTGTTTGCTGTCAACATCTTTATTGTCAACATCTGTGGCATCTGTGTTAATGTTATTAATGTTAACTGTTAGCTCTGAGTTTTTGTGAAAGATAGTGTTGCACATCGCTCCAGGTAGGTCAATGTTGTTAGTGTCATTATCAATGATAACGCCACTCATTGTATCAGGTTGGTCAAGCATTGTAACATTCAAATCTACTAACAAACTACTTACTTCCTCTGTCTCGTCCGAGCATAGAGGTGTCGTGCCTATTTTCTGGGACATTCGTGACTCTTTGCATGTCTCGAACTGTTCCGTTCGAGGCGCGGGAGGTGCAGTTCCGAGGCTCGGGGGTTTCTGTTGGGACCACGCATTGTTACATGAGTTTAGGTCCTCATACTTCAATTCCTTTTGAAGTTCACCCACCGGTAGACCTTGGTTTTCACCCACCTGGTTCGATCTGAACCATTTTGGGTCTCTTAAAGAGTGAACACCTACCTTTTGTGGTTCATCGCTTGTCTCAGACTTTTCAATCTGAGGTGCTCCAGGAGCGGGGCTCCCTCTAAACCATTGTAAGTCACTGTTCCAGCTGGCACCAACCTTTCGTTGTTTGTCAGTTTGAAAATCTTGTTTATTCTTGCTTGCATTATCCAACCTTTCTATCAACCGACGTATGTTCTCCATCTCTTCTGAAGTCAGAGGGCCTTTGATACGACAGCGTTTATTCTCGCTTTCTATAGGAGAGAGAACCTCTTCTATTTTTAGCGACTGGGATACGACCTTTTGACCTGGGCACACCTCAGAGGGTGTTTTGCTTTGCATGTGAGCCTCAAAGACCGTTACAGCACCCTGTTTGATTTCATCCAAAGATGTTACTTCTAATTGACACCAGGTGTACAATGGCAACTTGAATCTAATATCAGAGATTAGATTATTTCTGAAAACAGATTTGAAAAGCGTCTGCTCTTCAAGTCCCGGTTCATTTATGTCGCCTGAATACGCCTTGAAAATTCTGTCAAAGAAACGCAAAGGATGTTCATCTTTTCTCTGCAAGACATTTCGGGCAGCTAAGTAGTCACCACACAATGAGAGAGATTTTCTCTCTGTGCGAGGTGCAGGGGGAGCAGGTCCTCGGCTTTGGGGTCCCTCTTCGGATCCTTTGATGTATGAGTCTACTAGAGGCACATACTGTATGAGCCTTGGACGCGCACCTTCTTGAACTTCCATCTTTGTTTTGATTTTTTGTGAAAATCAATAAGACAGTTCGTATTTTAATGTGTGCAAATAAATCTTCACTTTTAATGTAGCACTGAGTCAATCAAACTAACCAGCTGTGTGGTTTAAGTGTTTCACCGTGTAATAAGTATTTCTATTCATAGGTACCTTCTTTCAGGACTTACCCTTAATGAACCTGTAAAAGTTAAATGCCCTCTTGCAGTGTTAACTTTATATATAACTTATTTTTTAACAACAGTTACTAACTAACACAAGCATGATTTTCGTTTTACTTACTCAAACACTTTTTAAAAGATTTGAAATAAATGCAATATTCACACTAAAATGTTCCCAGGAAGCTGCTCCATCATGCCTTAAAAAGATGTATTGCAGTTTGGCTAAACTGTTTTGCTGTATTTTGACAGTTATCAGGAGTGAAAATAGGATTTCTTGTTTGTTATTTTAAATATTTTTTTATTTAAAATAAACTGGAGTTTTTGTATGCTCAACATAACATTACAGATGTTTTAAAATAAATGCAGAGGGTTTTAGCATCTATTCTGTGTAAATGTTTCTTGTTCTCATTCTTTTAACCAGCAGATTGCAGGTTTTCAAAGCTTAAATTACCACAATGTGACTGTAATTACTCATTCTGGCCGCTATAAAGCGCTGTTGGCTCTAAGGCCGCGTTGACTACCTTTTAGCATTTAGCCGTAGCGTTAAACTAATTCGGATAAACGTCAACTTTTGGGATGAGTTTTAGCCTGGATGTGACAATCGCCTAAACAAACGTTCATTTAAGAAACGAATGGATTTGTTTAAAATGTTTAGAACAAGGTCTGTGGATTTTTTAGATGTAAAAAGAAACGATCTTTTTCCTTTTTTTTTCTCTATCTGGGTGACGTCACTTCCATTGACGTGTCGTTCGTGTTGCATTTAGGGACGTGCGTGCAGTCGGACGTTTGAGTTCTACCGACGTCTAAACGCTCTAAAACCCCTTTAAATATCTCAAAACACCGCGGTTAAACAGTTTCTGACGATATTTTATGCCTACAAACGAAACAAACCAGACAATCTGTCAGAATTGTGTGAACAAAACTGAAAATTGACGATCAACTGCGTATCACGTGATCACCTTGAACCAACCACAGCATGACAACAGATGTTATGAACGTAGCGTCAGCATATAGCTTATCAAACCTAGACTCTTTTTCAACTCATAAAACGCTAAAATTCACCACAAAAATTCCGTGAACGAATCGTTTCACATCAGAACAGTTTTACCAAGCTGCGCCCAGTAAAAATAGCAAGATAAATGTCGCCAACACGGACTTTTTCCGTACAGCAACCCGTCAGAGCTAAATGGACCGGGACCAGAACCTCGATCCGACAGCTTCAGACTACAAGATGCTATTATTCCTGCTTAAAATGTAACGATACCACTCGACAGCAACTTTCCAGATGTAATGAATTGAGCTTATTAGGCCAGTTTGACACGGCGGTCAAACGTAGATGCGCTTTTATCTGTGACACGTCAGCAAAGAGTCCAAACGACCCAGAACCAGCAGAACCACACAGCAACATCAAATTTTAACCCAAAAACTTCAACAAACGTTTACAAGTTGAGTAAAGACAATTCCTCAGCTTCAAGTGACATTAACCAGCAGTTTCCTGCAGCCATGACACACTTTCCCAGCCAAAAAACTATCGTTTTCAGAGTCTAAAACTTGGACAAAATTATGCCAACATTCAAAGTACAGAAATATTAAATATTAAACTTTTCAGAGACCTGTTCACGGGCCACCAATGTAGTAATATAGGAAGGGGTCAGTTTAATGACTTACCTATATTTTAGATGTATAAATTGGCAGGGTTTAGACTGACACAAAAATACATCATTAATTAAACGGGTTCTCTCTTTTTCAGCTTAATACCAATAATTCTATACCTTGACCAGATGTAATTCACAGGAAACGTTAAACTTATGTTGGCACAGCAGGACTGGACCATTTATTTAACATAATTGTAAATTACATCACACATTTGTACATGATTGGTTGATTATTTTTCCTATAATTAACTTCAGCACAGATGAAATATAGGAACAACAGAACAAGTGAAGGATGATATTTTACTCATTTCTGTAGGTACATTAACTTAGTTTCTGGCTTAGGAAGATAAAGGTTTAGGAGGAGAAAAATGGAGGAAGAAAAGTTAAGAGTCAGGGAGTTATCTTGATGTGTTTAACCAGAAGCATGGCAGCTCTCCGGCTGAACTCGGCTACACGTTGGTACCCTTGGCAAAGCATTTGACGACTTGTTACCTCGTGAAGATGGTCAGTCTCCCTCGGTCCAGTTTGGTCAGTTCGTTTACCGTTCTCAGCGTCTCCAGACGTGCGCCTTGACTCGAACCGAAAGTAACGGCAGCTCCTGGTGTTGTTTTCAAGATAAGACGTTCCTTAAAGGAATGTCAATAAAAGAGCTTTTTCAGCTGTTGAAGATGACTTATAACTTGGCATGTTATAAGCCTTTAACTGAATGACGTGGTCATTAGCGTGTTGACCAGACGATCATCAGTTCTTTGGGGAACCTCATCATGGGTTGAGGACCTCAGCAAACTCCGTCAGTTCCAGCAACAGCTTAGAACTTTAAGGAAGGATCTGAGATCAGTGACTTGTTGTTCTTCTCTGATTGGTCCAAACAAACCAGTGGATGAAGGTCACTCGGATAGGAGAAGATCAGTTTTTAGAACAGAGAAGAAGTTGTTTAGAATGAAGACAGAGAAACAGATTAGACTGGAGCCAGCTTCATAAAACAACTGATTAAAACTGTGTTCTAACTTCTAACAAAACTGATCGAGTTCAGTCTGACATTAATTCACTTTCAACGTTTGATTCATCATATGAAGAAGTGATCATTATTTTGAAATAACATTGGATTTCCAACTTGAATTAAACAGTTTGAATTAAACAGTCTTTGACTTAACAAACATTGAATTCAATAATGCTTATACAAGTAACACAAGGTTATTCATTAACACAAAAATAGAGGAATAAGAGAGTCTCTTATGACTTATTGTGTTTTGATTCAAAATAATGTAATAAAATAGTATTAATGTCTTTTTTCTGAGAGTATCAGTGAAGGTCATCACTGGACAGTTCAAAAACCTTAGTTTGACCTTGGGTAGGTCCACTACACACAGGAAAACGGTTTTGTTTGAACTGAATAACCGTAGGTAAAATTAATCTGCGCATGGAAGTGAAAGAGGAAGTGCCCACCAATAACTTCCGTTCTATTGGCGGGCGTTGTCTTTTCCCAAAAGTGGGCAAGAAGCAACATAATGTCCCTCGTTTCCACAATACATGCACAGGTTAGCAGTCCTACGTCTCTGTCTTTCACTTGCTGTTAAATTAGTTCTGCCAATCTGCATTGGTTCAGGTGCAGGTAATGCTAGCTGAGATCCAGTAGATGGTGGTAGAGAGCTTCGGGAGTTGTGACTGAAATTATTGTCCCCACCTGATGACGTGGAGAAACCGGAAGTGTTGGGTCTCTGGTAATTGTAGTCCCGTTCTCGACGACGTTCCCGGAAGCGTTCGTCAATGGAGATCGCCAAACTTATTAGCGCGTCGAAGTTAGGAGGCTCGTCCCTTGCTGCAATCTGGTCCTTGACATAATCAGAGAGAGAATTCAAAAAGGTACCTTGAAGCGCCCTGTCGTTCCATTCCGTTTGAGCCGCGAGAATGCGGAAGTCCAGAGCGTGTTCAGAGACAGGTCGTCTGCCCTGACGTAATCCCAACAAACGCTTCTCTGCATTGGGTTGTTGCAATGGCCGGTCAAAAATCCTGCGGAACTCGTTCAGAAACTGGTCGAACGACACAAAGTCCAAATCATGGTTGTGGAGGTAAGAAGATGCCCACTGGAGGGCTTTACCTGAAAGCTGACTGTTCAGATATGTTATCTTAGCGATGTCCGTGGAGTAGAGCTGAGGAGCTCCTTTGAAGGCGAGTTTGCACTGTAGGAGGAATCCCTCACATGACGCTGGGTCTCCTGAGAAGAGTTCAGATGGTTTAACCAGCAACTGCTGAGGAGAAGGGAAGTTAATGTTTGAACTGGTGCTGGGAGGGTTTGAGGCTGAGGTGGCAGCAGGAGCTGTGAGAGGAGAAGCAAGTTGCTTCAGTACTGAATTAACCATACCTCCGAGTACTAGCATGTCAGATTGGGTTTTTTGTTGTTGAGTTAATACTTGTTTCAGCAACTCCTCTGGAGTCTGGCTTATGGCCTGCGAGGAGGAAGCTTGTGCGTTCATGGTCTCGTTCTGGGTTTTAGTATGGCTGAAGCATTATCTGTTAAGATCTCAAAAGGTAACCCAGTTGGTAACGAGACCCAGAACGACACAAGACAAAAAGGTGCAAGTAACAGTGTTTATTATTTACAGTGGGGAATTACTATTTACAAATATACAAGGGTCCTCTGGGTTTCGGATGAAGAGAGGAGGATGGTCCCAGAGAGTCCTTAAGTCCTTGAGATGGAGTCTCAGAGGGCGAGTGAGGCAGGCAAGTGGCTGGAGGGCAAAGCACGACAAGCAAAGAGCTGGAACCAGGAGAATCCGAGGGCAAGTATGGCATAGAATGCTTCAGCGAAGAGCAGAACTCGACTGCAGCCTTAAGTAGAGGTGTAGCTCGTCAGGTGGATGACCGTCAGCTGTGGGCAATTGGCGGCCATCTTGGAGCTGCAGCAGGTGCCACTCTTACAGAACAAAACACTGTTATTCAAAAATCCTTTTTTCTTCTCCCTATTCTGCACACAGACTTATCATCAACAAACACCTGTTTCATAGTTTTACAATTAGCAATCAGAGCTTTAGCATAAAAGGGCAATAGGTGAGGTCTTCTGTTTTGGAGCAATAGATGCCAACATCGGAAACAGAGGATGAGCCAGAGGAGTGAGAATAAAAGGAGGAGGATGGGGAGGACGAGGAAGGCCAAGGACTGTAATCTCTGAGATCCGAGCCACTTTGGTTGACCATGTGCTCAACCATGGTCTAGGAAGGCTGGACAAAGAGCACAGCCAAATTTGAGCAGGTACATTGTAGCATCCATCATCTATGAGAGTGGGTAAGAAATCTACTCTCACTAAAAACTCCAGCACTGCATATCAATACAGTATTGAATGAGTACAGTAGTACAGTATTGCCTTTGAACTGTTCTTTAGGACTGTAAAAAATGAAGCATGTTTCAAGTATTTGTGAAAGGTATTCCTATGCTACACTGTATTTTACTATTTGTATTGCAACACTGAAAGATTACCAAAACAAGGTGGATGGGAACGTCTTCTGTCTCCTCAACAAGACTCAACAACTGAAATTGTGAACATGGTCCCAGAAAATAATGTCATAACATTATGGTAAATACAAAGAAAAATAATAGAAAATGGGATATTTCAAAATATCAATAGGGTGAACTTATAAACACTGTACCATATCTTGAGCAGAAACAATGTGAGGATGAAGCAGGGCTACAAGGTGACATTTGAACACAATTCAGAAAGAGTCAAAGAATTGTGATATAATACCCTGATGCATGCTCAATAATCCAGGTAGAAAAATCTAAAAAAGCTAAGTCTAGTCCTCTGGACATTCAAAAAACAAAACAAAAAAGTAGAAACGATTCGTCTTTCGTCCGAAAGACTTCCTCAGTCTGAGGTGCTGTATTCAGCTCAAGCCCCCAGTATACTCCCACATACGTTCGTTCACGAGTATGTACACGCGTACTGTACGCAGAGGGTTCAGACATTATACTCGAGTATCCACCCTGAGCAGCTGTAGCACAGCTCCACAGACGAGGAGTGACTCTTCAGCGCTCACTCGAACCAATTTGCGATGGATTTAATAAATTGGGCTGTTTCATCTATAGATAAGATTTTTTCCACGAAGCGGACCGGGCCAGGAGAAGCGGTTTGCCCCTCTGACACGCACGCTGTCGGATACATGATGGACTCCTGGGGACAGTGGCAACCCATGTGTTTGACCGTCCTGTCTGTCGAAGACGTGGAAGATTTGTGGATTATTGGGATATTGGTGGCAGCTGCTCTGTTTTTTGGCGTGAGCGGAGCTGTCTGTTACTGGAAGGTCAGGAAGACTGCGGCGGCTATCGGCGCGCTGGCCAAACTTCCTGATCAGCAAGAATCTCTGATCCGGGCTGTGAGCTCCTCAACCCAGCTGTTGTACGAGCTGAACCGCACAATGGGAGCGGTAGACCACCGCGGACCTGCGGTGCGCTTTGGAACTCGTTTACAGCCGCCCGGCATTAATCAGGGCACGGATGGGGGTTCGTAGCTTCGGAACCTCATATGATTCGGCGATTTTGGACCTGAACAGCACCTGGACTTTGGAAGGCTGCAGTCAAAAAGAACACTGTGGCCTGGATTGAAGATAAACAATAACTATCTAATCTAGTTTCTGCACAACCTTGGAAAAGAAGAAGGCTGTTTGCTGGAAACTATTCTCCTGGAGTGAAGCTGAGAGACATTGCTGACTCCCCCCCCCACTCCCTCCACCGAGGTCTCTGGGAGTGTACTCGGAGGCGCCATGCTTAACAACTGCTGAACTGTGTTATCTGAGCTCCTCACAGACTGTTTTGATCTCCTTGCATGTCGTCAAATCTGCAACAATGTCTTGTCTGGTTGTGCTTATTGCTGATAGAGTTTTTGGGACTTTATCATAGAGTGTCTTAAGGCAATCTTTGATAGATTCTTTTTTTGAATATCACAAATGATACCTATTGTGTTTTTCCTTTTTCCATATCTGTTTGACCTTCATCCGGAGACGGATGAGTGCGGCCGCGCAGAAGAACATGTCATGTGTTTGGAAATGCTACAGCTTTGCACACTCCCCCTCTTCCGGACGACTGTGCATACATAATCACGTTGTATTAATCAACTGGTGCAATGTTAATAAATAAATCTCTTATCTCTTATCTCTCTTATTTACATATGGGACAAATTAAGGTCGCTGATTGGTCATTTGCTGACACGCCTACTGAATTGATTGACAGGTCGAAAAATAACAAGCGCTTGCAGCCGCAGCGGTGTCCTGTGTTTATATGCTGTTCATAAAAAGTTTTTAAAAATAAAAAACAGGAAATCAGCACACCAGGAAATATCCAGAACCTCCCGCAGCCACGTTGGAGCTGAGTTTAATTCGCTCGTAACATATTTGTTAATTTATCATCATTTCAGTCGTGGCTTCAACAGAGGAGGAAGAGATCACTTGCCTTTTGGCCAAAAAAAAAAAAAAAAGGCCAGATCAGGGATGAAGAAGGGGAATTTAAAACATTGGTGTCACATACAAAACAGTCCGGCGCCGGGCAGTTTATTGTGCGACACTGCGTTTGTGTATGCAGTCATAAAAATTGAGCTTTGCGCGTACATGTCCTGCGGGGGTACGCTTGTACCTCTGCGTACGTATGTGCGTACCTCTGCATATGGACGTAGACGTACGCGGGAGTATACAGGGGGCTTCAGTCTTATAAATAGCAGCCTCTCACAGTGGATCAACCAGTTTTCTGCTGACAGCTGGAGCCAGTTGCTCACATGATCAAGGAGGACCATCACCTTAATGATGGATCGTTAGCACCCTGATGGTTGTTTGCTATTCACAGAGGGCTGAGTGATACTAGCAATAACAGCATTGTAAGAGGGGGACAGATGAACCCAGAGGCCTCCACCTCTGTTTAATGATGGATGGTTTCTTTTCACAAAGATGGCCTCATTTACTCCTCTCTCAAACCATCGTTCCTCTCTATCAAGGATGTGAACATCTTCATCCCTGACTGCTGGCCTGGAGATGAGTGTAGACCACAGAGTCCTGACCATGATGATGTTGATCTTCTGTGCTGGGCCAACCTTTTGGCCAGTGGCTGTTTAGTTTCCCTGACATAAGACTGATCATAGCCCTCCTGACACTGAACAGCATACTACAACAGCTTATTACTCTATTTGTGCCGGGGGACTGAATCTTTGGGATGAACCAGTCTTTGCCGTAATGTATTTTGGGGTTTAAAAGCCACTGGGATGTTGTGTTTAGAAAATAAATGTCTCAGTTTCTCTGAAACTCCCGCAACATACGGAATGACCACTGGTCTGAATACAGCTGAGCTGAATACAGCACCTCAGACTGAGGAAGTCTTTCGGACGAAAGACGAAACGTTTCTACTTTGTACTTTTTTGTTTTGTTTTGTTTTTTAAATGTCCAGAGGACCAGACTTAGCTTTTTTAGAAATTGTGATATACAAAGGTAACTATGTGCAAGTAAGTCCTATACAATCCCACAATTGATGATGCATACTCTCAACACCATGAATTATTCATATTTCAGTAGTATAATCGCAATGATTGTAAGTCACAATAGTGGCCACTCCATGTCTATTTCTGATATTGTCAGAAATATCACGGCTGCCCAGAATGTGGGTGGCCGTGGCATAGTGGTAATGGCAGTCGTCCCCTGATCGGAAGGTTGGAAGTTCGAATCCCGGTTCCCCACACCATGTGTCGTTGTGTCCCTGGGCAAGACACTTAACCCAGAGTTGATCCCGGTAGGACTGGAAAGGCGCCTTGCATGGCAGTCTGCCGCTACCGGTGTATGAATGCGTGTATGAATGGGTGGATGGTTGATATTGTAAAGCGATTTGGGGCTCCTCACAGGGGGCTAGAAAGCGCTATATAAATAAGCTCCATTTACCATTTACCATGTGTGGTTCAAAGAGTCCTTGAGTTAGAAGTGGCTACAGTGGAGCACCAGTTTATCTTCATTGATGAGGATGGATTCAACTTGACAAAAAGGCAAAGGAGAGGAATGAAAATCATCAGCCAGTGTGCCATTATTGAAGTCCCTGCGGCCAGCATGGAGGAAACATCACAATGTGTGCAACGACTACTCACCATGGCATCATCCATCACCAGGCTACCCTTGACCTGTACATCACTGCCTATCTGATCACATTCCTGGACACCAGTGACGTGCGGTGAGGTTCATGGCTGGTGAGGCACTGTGCATTTTTTTCCCATATGTATAATAAAAAACAGACAAAAAATGTTCTCCACATTTTGGCTTCTGTCTGCCATAGCTTCTTCAGCGCTTTGGATACTTTGGATAGCGTTATTTTCTTCTTTTATAATACATGAACCCTACAGAGTAGTTTATTCGCCATTTGATTGGCAGCAGTTGTGTTTAAAATCTCATATCAGCAATCTTTACACATACAAACTGTAGCACACAAAAAAGCACATTTAATTTGGAGAAAAAATTATTTTAGTCTTACCTTTACTTATAAATTAAATTAAACTATAACAAAATCTATTTTTATTTTACAGAAAAGAGCTGTGAGAATTATTACAAGAAAGCCTTAATGTCATCTATCTAATATATTATTTAAACAACTCAAAGTACTGAAGTTTTATGATTTGGTGGACTATAATATTTTGTTAGTAATAGAACCCTCAAATGTTCAAATGTATTTTGTTAAGAGAGAAAGCTGCTAGTCTAAAGGGAACTGAAATTTTTGCAAAGCCAAGGAATAGGACTAGTTTGAAAGGATGGTTTATTTCAATACAGGGAGTTGAATTGTGGAATGTTTTGAGAAATCATGTTAAAAATGTAAACTCTGTGCTTATGTTTAAAAATGATCAAAACTAAATTGTTAACAAAATACTAAAACTTTTAGTTAAGTGTTTAATGTTCTAGATATTTGTAGATTGTGAAAAGTTACTCTTTTTGCTCTGTTACTTAAGCGCTGCACTTCCTCCTGCAGCGCGAGGCTGAAGCAGAACCTTGAGCTCACTAGCCCCGCCTCCACGAGGCTGGCTGCGTGTGTGTGTGGATTCACAGCCGTTTTATGATCGCTCAGCGCACACATACAGTTTTAGACAAAAACATAAGATATTATATTCACCCGCTAAACTCTAGAAATGTAGTTTATATAGCAAAAGTATTTGGACATTTTAATAGCAACATAAAAGGGGCAGGAATACGGGCTCACACTGCAGCTGTAGCACGTCAGCCGAGTGATTGCGCAATCTGTGAAGCCAAGCAGCCGGTGCCTCTTTGCGCAAGTCTGCACGTCTCATCTTAGTGTTTGAACGCTAAATAAGAAAAATCTGTGATTTTGACTAAAAAATAACTTAAAACTGGTTTAGTTTTTAATAAAACAAGTTTATAGTACAAATCTCTGAGCTCCTCCCACCTGGTTGCTCCTACCTGAACACACCGCGCGGGTCCGGCCGGGGGGGCGGCCTCGCTGCTGTGTTCAGTGATGCGTTCAAGTGCCACTTGTTGCCTCCTAAAAACTACAGCAGCTTTGAAATAATGCTGTTTGTGCTGGAATCTGCAAAACCTCTGTTGTATGGGCTTATTTATCGCCCACCACAATACAATAAGGACTTCCTCAGTGAGTTCTCAGAACTGCTGGCTGAACTGCTGCCAAAATTTGACACCCTGCTTTTTTGTGATGATTTCAACGCCCGTATCTGCTACCCAAGTAATCAATTTGGATGTGAGTTTCAGAACCTTCTGGACTATTTTAACCTATCATAGCCTGTGTCAGGATCCACGCACAATCAGGGCCACACTCTGGATTTAATTATCTCACACGGCCTGCACATATCTTCTGTTGAGATTTTGGACACCTGCATTTCAGACCACTTTCCCATCATATTTGAATTTTCCACCCCTCCTGCACTGAAGGCTGTTCTCCCAGCACACCTCTGCCGCTCCATCACCCCATCCACTCCAAGTTAGTTCACTGATGCCTTTAAAAGCACTGACTTAGCTCTGCTGTCAGCCTGGACCCATCTCTGTATCCAGAAAAATTCATCACCTCCTTCCATCACACCTGCACGACGATCTTGGACTCCATCGCTCCTCTCAAACAGACTTCTTCAAAGATCAAACCACCTCCATGGCTCAACGAAACAACGCGGTCTCTTCGACAACGTTGCAGGAAAGCAGAGCGCAGATGGAGGAAGGACCGACTTCATGTGTCCCAGGGAATACTGAGAGACTGTCTCTGTGATTATCAAAATGCTGTTAAGCAGGCCAAGTCACAGTACCTCTCCAATTTAATCTCCACCAGCTGCAACCGGCCGAGGGTTCTATTTAGCACAATTCAGTCTGTCATCAATCCCTCTGTCAATGTTCTGAAAACTGCCACACAGTCTACCTGTGACGAATTTCAGAGCTACTTTGTCAACAAAATTGACCCCATCAGGTAGAACATTGTCAGCCCATTAAACACTGTCCAATCATGTGCGTCTGCAACAACCACCGCTGTTTTAGACCAGTTCGGCCTGATTTCACTGCCTAACCTCATCAAGGTGGTTCAGCAGATGAAACCAACAAACTGTACTCTGGACATCATTCCCTCAAAAATGTTCAAACAGTCCTTTGATGTAATTGGTCCTTGTGTTTTGTCATTCATTAACAGCTGTCTAACTTCAGGTTTTGTGCCATCTGCTTTTAAACATGCTGTGGTCAGGCCCCTTCTCAAAAAACCAGGCCTAGATCCTACAGCTCTCTCTAATTTCAGGCCAGTTTCCCATCTGTCATTTTTATCGAAGGTCCTAGAAAAGATTGTTTTTATTCAACTTCAATCTTTTCTGGAACACAACAACCTGTTTGAAAAATTTCAGTCTGGTTTGAGAGCCCGTCATAGCACTGAATCAGCATTGCTCAAAGTGCAGAATGACATTTTTTTGTCCCTGGATGCAAAAAAACTGTTCTGCTTATGTTAGACCTCTCAGCAGCTTTTGACACCGTCGACCATCAGGTACTAATCACTCGATTGTCTCAGCAGGTTGGCCTCCAGGGAGCTGTGCTTGAGTGGTTCAGATCATACCTAACCGGGAGAACTTTTTCTGTCATGATAGGTGATCTGTCCTCCTCTTCATCAACCCCTCTGGCCTCTGGCGTACCACAGGGATCCATTCTGGGGCCAGTTCTCTTTTCTCTCTACATGCTGCCATTAGGATCAATCATTGCACGCCATAATCTGTCTTTTCATATGTATGCAGACGATTTACAAATCTATCTGCCGGTCACTCCCAACCCCTCACCCAGTTCAAACACTCTTGTCAACTGCTTAAATGACATTAGGTACTGGCTCTCTCAAAACTTTCTCCACCTCAACACTGATAAAACCGAATGCATTTAATTTGGTGCACCCGGTGACACCAGCAACATCCTTCCCAGTCCCAGTTTCGGTTTTCCCTCCCCCACTTCAACCCGGTGGTCAGAAATCTTGGAGTGCAGCTTGACTCCAACTTAAAGTTTGATAAACAGATCAGTTCTGTTGTCAAGACCAGCTTCTTTCAGCTCCGTCTGCTCTCTAAAGTAAAGTCACTCCTCAGCCGTAGTGATCTGGAGAAGGCCATCCATGCCTTTGTGACCTCCAGACTTGATTACTGTAATGTTTTGTATGTTGGAATTAATCAATCTTCCATCTCCCGTTTACAGCTTGTACAGAACTTTGCCGCCCGCTTTTTGACCAACACACGAAAATATGAACACATCACTCCTGTCCTGTCCTCTTTACACTGGCTCCCGGTTCAGTTCAGGATACAGTTCAAGCTGCTGCTGTTTGTTTTCAAAGCTCTGAATGGACTTGCACCTCTCTACATCTCAGAACTTTTGAAAGTCCATCAGCCCAGCAGAGCTTTACGATCTGCCAGTCAACACCTGCTGGAGGTGCCTCGCTCAAGGTACAAACAATGGGGAGACCGGTCATTTTCTGTTGCCGGCCCAAAAGCCTGGAACAGCCTCCCCCTTGAGCTGTGTGCCACCTCTGATCTGACTCTGTTCAAAACCAGACTGAAGACCCACTTGTTCAAAAAAGCTTTCAGTGTGTAACTTTTATTACTTTGGTATTTTAGTATGTAGCATTTTTATTTCCATTGCCTCCTTTTATTGCTGTTGTTTTTTATTCTATTTTCACTGATTTATTGTACCGTTTTTTATATTTTCTGTCCTGTTAAGCACCTTGGTCAATGCAAGGCATTGTAGGAAGGTGCTATACAAATAAAGTTTATTATTATTATTATATAGCATTTGATGCTTTTCATGGCTGGATTCACCATGCTAGGTGATATTCCCCCCACTACGTGACCAGACCAAAACAGAAGACATGATGCAGCATATTGTAGTTTATTTTATTTTTTACTTTAACTGTAAATAGTAAGTTCTGTTTTACAATGCAGACATGTTCCTGTTTTTAGTTTTCTATAGTTGCCTTATAATCTAGCCATTTTTGCTACTTTTTTGGCATCTTATTTTAAATTATTTAAAAAAATCTGTATGCCTCTTTTATGATTGTCAATAGAGCTTTAGAGCGTGATTTCACTGGTCTGCGGCGCGGAGGCTGATGGGATAGAATTGGGTCGGATCCGCCATATTGACTGTCCTCAATATTAGCTGTCAAAAATAAGCTTTGCTTTTTTTTAAGTAGGTTAAAACAATTTAGCAATGGTCCAAACTTGTTGCGTTTTTGGATGTAATGTCCGGTCACACGACCGGAATCGTCAAAAGATAGAAAACAGACTTTCTGTACTGTTTCCTGCCTGGAAACAACACAATGTCACAGTTTACACTCTGTTTTTTTTTTTCCTTTTTCTCATCACTCTGTTCACTTTTTGACTTTTTATCCTCTGCTCTCTTGAGGTTTTTCCACTGCTGCTTCTGCCTCTTTACACGCCACACCTCTCTCTCTGATTGCTACTGATGGTTTCCACCTGTTTCTGGGTATATATATACTTCCTGCTTTCTCCACTACATTGCCAGATCAACTGATTGCTTCCAGCCACAGTTATCCAGCGTACTCTCCTTGTTCACAGCTCTTTAATCTTGATCCACGCCTGTTTCCCTCAACCACGCTTTTTGCCTGTCGCTTTTGTGCCTCAGCCTTTTGACCTCGTAGACAACCTACGCCTGTTTTGGGATTTTGCCTTTGCCTCTTCCTATGGAGTATGAACCCTGCTCATCCTCGATTACGCCTCTGGACTTCCCTTGGTCTCTGCAGCTCTGTATCTCTGCTGGAGCGCCCCGTTACAAAAAGAAAGGTTAGTGTTTCACCAGACTGTCTGTATTCAGATAACTACTTGTTATTCTGCCAAATACTAACCTTTCCCCTCTGTACCATTTTAGACACAGTCCCTGCCCCTGGACCTGGGACAACAGAAGCTATTTATTTACTCAATAAACATTTTAAAGACACTTCTGAGTTTGTGTATGATCCTCTGCCATCAGGTCTCTGACAGATTGATCTGGCCAAACATGGATCCTACACCAGGCTCAGAATGGCGCTCTGGTGGGGAAGGTGCAATTGATAAATTAGAGACCGGCATGAATGAGATCATGAACATGCTTAAGACTCTTAACTATTCACTCTAACAGGAGTCAAATCATTCTGGCAGTCCTGCATATGCAGGAACCACAAGTACCACTCTGGGAACCACGGTTGACTCCACCAGAACTGTTTTCAGGGGCACTGGACCAGTGCTTCCTGTTCCTAACACAATGTGAAATTAATTTTCAGCTCCAGCCCTCATCCTTCCCCTCTGAACGTGCTAAGGTGGCGTATACCGTGTCCCTCCTGTCTTGAAAAGCTAAGTCTTGTGGAACATCAGAATGGCAAAAGGATTCAAGGTACTACTACTCGTTTCATGAGTTTTCAAAAGAGCTGTGCAGAGTTTTTGACCCCATCCTCCCAGAAATAGAGGCTGCTCGTAGACTGTTAACAGTGAAGCAGGGAAAACGAAGAGTAACTGAGTACATTATAGATTTTCATGCTACGGCTGCTGGTAGTAAATGGAATGAAGAGGCACTAACAGATGCTTTCTACTGAGGGCTTAACGAGGAGATCAAGGACAACCTGGAAACCAAGCGATACCCGGACTCACTGCAGGACCTGGAGGATTTGGTGACAAGGGTGGATCTGTGCTTGATGGAGGGGTCCCAAGAACGAGCTGAAAGACCCAGCAGAACCTCAAGACCCCTCGAGGAACCCAGAGAGGCGCCCAGACGACTTCCCCTGGCACCCCCCCTCTCCACCACATCCACAAGACACAACCACGAGAGGAACCCATGCAGATTGGACGCAGCCATCTTACTCCAGAGGAACGTGAGAGGAGACGTCGGAACCGACTTTGTTGCTACTGTGGCCAGGACACTCACAACGTCTCTAACTGTCCGTTAAAAGGCCAGACTCAGCAGAGAAGAGGAGACTTCTGCTGAGTCAGACCCAGAATCTAGTAATCTCCTCACCCTTCACGTTTCCAGCTGAGCTGTCCACTTCTGGTAAGACCTGCACATCCATTAAAGTACTCATCGACTCAGGGGCTGACTCTGAGCTCATGGACCTTCAGCTTGCCCAAGAATGAGGAATAAAACTGTTTAAATCCCCATAAACCACAGTCCATCGTATAGCCTTAGAAGGTCACCCTCTTCATGACTCCTCTTTAATCTCTGAACCTGTGACTTTAATCATAGATCACAGAGACATTGCAGTTTTTTATTACCAAATCACCCCACTCGCCTGTAGTCCTAGGGGCCACATGGCTCTCATAACACAACCCACTTAACTGGCGACAGAAGGAGATCCCTGAAATGATTGACCACTGGCCTGGAGATGAGTGTAGACCGCAGAGTCCTGACCTGATGATGTTGATCTTCTGTGCTGGGCCATCCTTTTGGCCAGTGACTGTTTAGTTTCCCCGATATAAGACTGATCACAGCCCTCCTGACACTGAACAACATACACAATATTACTCTGTGCCTTCACGTACCAGTAAGTGAAGAATTTTTATTGTTCTGATTTTGGAGATTTTTGGTCTGATTGGGGCAGTTGTGGTTGAGTGGTTAGAGCAGTCATCCTCCAATGGGAGAGTTGGGGGTCCAATTTCACAGCAGCCACATGCTGAAGTGTCCCTGGACAAGACACTGAGCCCCTCATTGCCTCCAATGTGTGTCCCATCGGTGTATGAATGTGATAAAGCACTGATTATTCTTTGTATAGATCTAGTAGAGTTATGTATGAATGGATAAATGAGGACACAGATTGTGTTGTAAAGAGCTTTGAGTATCTTACTAAGATCGAAAGGTGCTATATAAGTACAGTCCATTTACCATCCCATTTACAATTTGCTCCACCTGAGGTTCCTGTGCCTGAGATCCCTGAGCAACCTGCCTGGGGCTGAACCTCCAGAGATCTCCAAGCAGCCCAGCAAGGTTGAACATCTGGTGCACAGAGGCACTAATCTTGGCCACACAAGAGCAAGCCCTCAGTACAAGAGCAATAGAGGTCAGGGTCTTGTACCAGGTAAGACACAAGATTCAGGCTACAACAGATTTTAACCATAATTTTTTTAATTAAATTCATTCAGCAATTTATTATATAGTTTTCTAATGCTACACATAAACAAACAAACACAGACACGGGTTGAAACTGTATAGTTCTGCCTTTACCTTTGGAAGCAGGTGAAAATGATGCTTTAACTTCTGTCTCTGCTCTTTGAATACATCATTCCAAACAATAACCTACAGCCTGCTGTCATTACAGTTCTAATAACTGAAGTAGGATAGAAAAAAAAAGTATACATCTTACAATGAAGTAACATTAACATATGTACACATTAAACTGTTTTAAATTTTGATTCAACAGGTTTTAAACACCTAAAATGTCAGTAAAATACATACAAATGAGCGGTGGGTAAAATCATGATGTTTAGTACTAGACTTGAACACCAGATGGCGCATGGGCACAACTCTTAAAGAGCCATTCTTTCATTAAGGAAGTAAAGCAAGTGTTGGATTAAAAAACACTGACACATCAGATAATCTTATTACCACAGTGATGTTTATGTGCAAGTTTAAACAGAACATGATGTCTGCTACTTTGGCAGGGCATTTCCTTGCAAGTGAGGATGGTCTAATTCTGAAATCCTCAACACTGGGGAGCTGAAGTTGGATGAGCAGGGAACCAAGTGATGTTTGCTTAGATTACTAATATCACTGGTGTCTGCTCCTGAACCTTCTGCCAAGCTGGTTTCTAATGAGTACAACCCCTTTGACTGGCAGCCGGGCTGTGGTGGTGGCACTAGGCCTTGCAGAAGACTGTTTTCCAGGTGGGAGTTGCACCGAGCCAAGTTATCAGTCAGATGCTGCATGTAAACCTCCTCAAACTGCTTCTCCAGCAGCCCGTTCAGCTCTGAGTTTGACATGGGCTCCAAGACCGATCCAGGCAGATCCAAGCTGATGTTCACACTGCCCCCCATTACCAGATAACCCTGATCTGGGATGGATGGAACTGAATCTTCCTCTTGCTGGATGTTAGGTTGAGGATCGAGCTCAGAGGTAGGAGGCTGAAAATAAAAGTCCTCTGGGTTTATTGTGGCTCTCAGCAGGTTGTGTGAGATGCGGCCTGAATCAACCACCTGCAGGTCGGGATATTGGTCTAGGAGGCTGCAGTCTTCGATACAAACAGGGTGGAGGGAAGTTACAGGTGGACACTTGGATATTTGAAGACCTGGAACCTGAGCCACCTCTCTTAGTCCCCGGTTGTAGCTGAGCACTTCCTGGTTAGGTCCTGTTTACAGAACATACACAGAAATATTCAGAAGTTATGTGTTATTAAATCTGCTTTAACACTCTAAGATTGACTCTTCCAATATTTCTTCTAAGAACCTCTTAATACAAGATCTAAACATTGCAACAACCTATAAAAACAGCCATTGAAGATCTGTACAGAGTCTTAACAATGTCTTCAAGTGTACAGTATGTGAAGAATGCAGAACTCCCCATTATGCAAAACAGAGAACTTATATGTTTTTAAGCTCATACAAAAATTATATAGCATTGTGGTATATTATGGTTGAAACAGTAGTGCTGTTTCTATGGTGTGTGTGACCCATGCAATTTGGCATGGCTTGGTTATTTTAAAGCAGAATTGGATAAACTGACCTAATGGCTACATTGCAAACATAATATTGTAGAGAACGATCACGGGAAAACTTCAATGCAGCTTTGATACCAGTAAAAAAGGGCTGTTTTCCTTCAGTTGCAAGTGGGACATATACAAAAACTACTGGGATTTTAATAATAATAACGTGTTTGTCTGTCATCTGCGTATGTTTCCCATACACAGACGAAATTCGTCTCTGCATTTAACCCAACCACCCCAGGTGGTGCAGTGAGCAGCCAGAGGGCGCTCAGGGAGCTGGAGAATTAGGTGTGCACTCATAGACACCCCAAGGTGTGTAGTGGCCAGGACGCGAACCCGCGTCCTTCGGGTCCCAAGTCAAACGCCCTAACCACTACACCATCTTGGCTCCTAAGACCACAATAAAAACTTTTTGGATAACTTTTTTGTTAACCACTACTTCAACAAGGACTGAACGTATGCACTCAAAAATTCAGCCAAAAAGTAGCATTTATTTTATTAATGCCCTAACTACTTACTGAGATGCAACAACAATCCTTGAGTAGCTCAGAACCATCCGATAGCCACAACTCATTTGTAAAAATTACAAACAGCCTCTATACTTGAACTCATCCTTCTACCAATTCTGTTTTTCACATAGTATTATTTAAGTACAGTAAGGCGTTCTTTGCAGTTATCACTGATTTAATACTTGTTGCTGTTGGCTTTTCTGTCTATTCACTTTGAAACCATTGATTTTCTACACTGTTTTTGGCTTTGAAAGAGACATTTGGAAACCCTTAAATTCATGCAAATCAGTTTTACTTTCTAGTAAATGTAGGAATCAATTTAAACAAATGGCCACGTGTACCTACACCATGCTGAATCAATCAATCAATCACCTTTATTTTACCAGGTAGAGTCCGTTGAGATCGAGATCTCTTTTACAAGGGTGACCTGGTCAAGTGGTCAGCAGCACACGTCACATGGTGATTGACAATAAGCATTTGCATTTATCAAAAAAGAAAATAAAGTAAACTACAATTAGAATAAATAGATGTTGACTGTACAAAACCATCAGAATAAGACAGACTTATATAGGCATTATATATATAAAAACAGACAGACATCGGTTGAGTAGACAGACATAGGTTGAGTAGATACAGTTAAAAAATCAACAATGACATGTATATTGGATAAGTAGTGTTTGAAACATCTGCAATGGTCAAGTTTCTTGATGACATTTTCTACTGCGGTTGACATAAAGGAACCAGGAGAGATGAATGTTGATAGTTTCAGATCTTTCTGTAAGTTGTTCCAGGCTGAGGGGACGGCGAAGCTGAACGCTCTTTTTCCTAGTTCAGTTCTGACCGGAGGAACTGACAGGAGGACTAGATCGTTAGAGCGCAGGGAGTAATGACTGTGTGATGTTTGTATTAAGGAGGTGAGGTATGACGGGACTAGGTTTAGGAGAGTCTTATAGATGAAGGATATCCAGTGAGTGTATCTGCGAGCGCTGAGAGATGACCAGCCAGATTTGACGTAAAGCTCACAGTGATGAGTGCGATAACTGGAGTCAGCAGTGCTGGGCAGCGCTAATCCAAAAATTAGTTCCACTATTTCTAAAGCACTTATTAATTTATTTAGGTCCGCAATTTCAAAAACGCTTATGTCTTAGCAAAGCTAGCGGAAGCTAATTCTAAACCGCTAGTTCAATTCAACACTTGGTAGCCAGCAGATTTGATGGCAAACTACTTTTTTTAATCCAGCAGATTTGACCATTTCGTGAAACGGTTAAGCTCACGAACCCTTGTGCTATAAAGTCAGCTAAGAAATATATTTTTTCTCAGCAAAGAAATAATTGTTTTTACCGTGTTTTCTTGTAAAGTCCGTGTGGGCTCGCTTCTGTGGCCAGCCGCCATTTTGAGCAGGGCAAATGAGGCGCTGACGCGTCGCGTAGGCCGCTGAGAAACATCCATAAGTTCACCCTCCATGTTAAAAACTCTTCGTCTGACTCTTCGAAAACAAGCAATAAGGCTGCAGAGTAACACACTGGCTTCTAACTGCTATACACGCTCTCTCTAGCGGGGACCGCTTTTTTTCACGGACCACATCCGGCGCGCCGGATGTGGTCCGTGAGCAGTCGTCCGGTTGATTTAAGAGCCGGTAAATAAGTTTTTTTGTTTTTACTGATAGATAATTAGTTATTAGCGGTACTGCATTTTAAATAAAAATAGCGCAAATCCGCTTATGAATTATAAAAGTTAGTCAATCCGCTATAGCGCTAACAAATTGTTTAGGTCCGCTATCAGCGGATTAGCGCTTTAGCGCTCCCTAGCGGTCTGGTGCCCACCTTTGGGTGTCAGTAATGAACCAAAGGGCACCGTGATAAATGGAGTCTATGGACTGTTGGTATTTTGATGCAGCACTCATGTACAGCACCGTCAACATAATATAATATAGGCATGAATGTTGCAGCTACTAATGTTCTCCTGGCTTTGCATGAGAAGCAGGATTTGTTTCTGAAGAAACCTAGCTTCAGTTTGAGTTTAGTGGCCATTTTGGAGATGTGGGTTTTAAATTAAGGAACATGGGAGACCGGGCATTCTGTGTGGCTGCCCCCCGCCTATGGAACTCCCTCCCTGACTACCTGAGAGCTCTACAGTCACTGGTTGACTTTTTTTTTTTTAATCTTTATTTATCAGGAGAACATACAACAATTAACAGTAC